>JAQFXP010001020.1:0-22297 GCA_034693685.1 Belba bartosi
AAATTTTATTATTATTTGTAAATTATACTATGAACAGTAAAAAAATTAATTAAATTTTAAATATAATAGAAAAATATTGTAATAAATATATAAAAAAATAAATAGTTTTAAAATATATAATTTTTAGAAAATAAATAATTTACTAATATAATTAAAATTACTGATGAAAAACTGTAATAAAACTTTAAATTTATTTTTAAATATTTAGTATAATAAATTAACTTAATTTTGATTTAGTTTTGAAAGTAATTGCAAATAAAAAACTAAAATATTAAATTACAAGTTATCGTAAAATAAATTTTCAAAAAATAAATATAAATAGGTTGAAATCATTTCAATTTTATTATTATTTAAAATATTTAATTTTTGTGTAATTTTTGTCAATTGTTTTTTTTAGATACTAGTGCTTGATAACAAAATACTTTCCGATATACAATTCAATTTTTTTAAATTGAAATAATACTGTAATTTAATTTTAAATATTAAGTTTAATAATTGTTTTAATAAAATTAATCAAATTTGGTCAAAATTCGACAGAAGTTTATATTAATAAATATTTTTATTCTAGTTAGTAAATAAATTGTTTTATAATTTATTACAGTTTAACATAAATAAATTTAATGCTTTAAATAAAAAAGAACAGTATGATTTTAATAAATTTATATAAAAAATTAGTAAATTTCTATTGTTTAATAATAACAAAAGATTAATAACTTTACTCCAGACCTTAAAAATTTAATACAGTTATCTATATTTCAAAATACGACATAAATTTTGCAATTAAATAAATGTTTATACATAAAAATATAAGATTTCTTTATATATCTTATGCCTGCCATTTAATGCAAAAATTACTATTTTAATTTTTTTTTGTATAAAATTTATATTTATATAGAGTATCAAATTGAAATAGCGAAAATGTAACACCGTGCTAACTTTTTTAATTATTTAAATATTTTTAAAATTTTTATTTTATTTTAAAGCCAAAGAATAAAATTTTATTAAGATTTAAAATTATTTTTATTTGGTTTAATGAAATCGCCAATTTTTGACCTGAAAGATCTAAATATCTATTTTAATAAACTTTTATTTTGAGCTATTTTATTAACTTCGTTACAAATGCATTGTTTGAGTTGTTCGGCGCATGAGTGCTATACGAGTAGACCATATCTTTAAGATATTCATAAAAAAATTAATTAGTAACTATAAAGTCTGAAGAGCAACCTGGTTAGCTAATTCCTCTTCCAAAACTAATGAGTAATTAGTGCATTACTTTATTAATAAGTTTATTAATGTATATCACGTGCGTCAAAAACATAATAAATTCTTTTTATAAATTATTCTTATAAATGTTTTTATAACTTTTATTTTAAAAATTAAAGAATGTTTAAAGTAAAATAAAATAATTAAACTATTTTAATAAAATTTCATTCTTTGGCTTCAAAATAAAGTAAACTTTTTAAAAATATTCAAATAAATAAAAAAGTTAGCACGGTGTTACTTTTTGGCTATTTCAATTTGACACGCTATAGTTAATTTAAATAGTTTTTTGCAATGCTAATCATTCATAAAAGCTATAAATGCATTTTACTCAATATTAAGTTTACCGCCAAAAAACCTTTTAAAGTTCCAATTGCGGTTAAAACCAATATAGTTAATCTTTAATTGCTTTATATGTTTCAAAAATATTAATTAACTTTATTAAAACCGTGAGCAATTAACCCGGGTTTATGGTAAATTTTAAATTAACTATCTAATATTTATTTATAAATTTAAATAACTCAAGTTTAATATTGTTTATAAAAATTTAAATAAAAAACTTTTTTAATTTAGCCTTAAAAAGTTTAAATATAATTATAATAATTATTTTATCTAGAAAATAAAAGATTAAAATTAAAATGTACAAGCGAAACTATTTATATTTGGCCAATTTAGCAAATTTGGCGAATCAAATAAAAGTTTGTTTGGAATAAGGGCCAATGGTTAATTGACGTGAAATATGTAGATATTCTGAATCGATCACAATCTGACGCGGTATTAGACAAATTATTTTGTAATAAAAGTCACAGCTTGTAAGCGCAAATTTGTTGGCAAAGCAATAAAAAAGTGTTTAATCAGTTTAAGAAAGTTTCACAAATTTTTGTTTTAAGAGAATAAAGTGTTTTCTTAAATTTTTATTATTATTAATTAGCATAGTCCTCCTGATTGATATTTTTAAATTTTTGTTTTTTAATATTTTATATTAGAAATTTAATAAAAATAGAAATTATAATTAAGAAATTATCATTAATTAATGTTTTAATTATATTTTAAAATCATTTATTGTTTTACTTCTACAGAAATTTAATTAATAATTTGCTAAAATAAATAATACATAAATCAAATTTACCGTTTCAATATCTGTAATTTTAAATTTAAAACTTGTAACATTTAGAAAGTTTTTGGCTAAAAACATTTATATTATTATGTTGAAACACCAAGACATTATAAATTTTAAACAAATTTTTGCTTATTGCGAATAATTATATGTATAAATATTAAAATAACAGATTACATAAAAAGCAACATTAATTTCGATTATTTTCGATATTGTAAACTAAATATTAATTTAATTATATTTATATTTAGCAAATTAGCCACTTGAAACAGTTTTGGATTAATTTATATTTTTCAGGAAATGTTTTTCAAATGTTATCTTTATTGATCAATTTTTAAGTAAATTTAATTTTAGTAAATTATTTTATTATTAATTTATAAGTATAAATAACATTTAAAATAATAATACTAAAATATAAAATATAAAAATTTAAAATTTAAATGTCAAACACAAAGATTATATTGTGTAATATTATACGTTAAAATAAATAACATAAATTATAAAACATAATTATATATATTTACCAGTTATTATTAATAGAGTAAATTTTTTAAAAAAAATAGTTAAATGATCGAATAAATATTTTCACTTGTATGCTTTATAACTATTAACTTAAGATAAAACTTAGTTAACTTATTACAAAATATTAAGTTAAACCTAGTTTCAATTAATTTTACTTTAATTTTTTTTGAACTTGTGTATTTTTGAAATAATTTCTATTGCTTTTTCTATTAAAATTATTAAAATTAGAATTAAATTTCAAATTTTAATTTAAGTTATAATTGTATTAATGCGTCATTAATGTAAATGTTCAATGTGTTTAGAGATTACAAATAAAAACTTTAATCATTAACCTAAATATTAAATTTAAACTTTCTGTATGTATATAAATTTACAGTAGAAATCTTTAGTATTTTAAAAATTTAATAGACCTGTAATAGGCCTCCAAAGCGGCTCTGATTTATTTATTGTGTTGAAAATACTTTATTTAAAATATTTATTATAAAAATAATTTTTACAGTCTGCCCGCTTAGTGTGAATTTGTTTATTGTAAATACCAGGATATAGTTCACTATTTGCTGAAAACCTAGTTTAATTATTCATAAAATTTTAATTGTTTATAGTAAATCCCGCTCATAATAAATAAATTTTGCCAAATTGAGCTACTAATACTATTCATAAGCCGAAGCCTTTCTTCTTGCACAACCCGTAGTAAGGCCAGGAATCGTCACTTCACCGTTAGGTATGGTGACGAGGGAAATGTCACAGTTTTAAGAGCACACATCTGAACGCTCCGTATACGTAGATTAGTGGTTATTAGGCTAGCGTACACTACCAGTAGACGGCCCTTGGTAAGGCCCTTGGTCAATCTAGCCTCAACTCACGACTAGAATTTTTTTCCTCAGAAAAAAATTCATGCCACATCTGGGGTTTGAAACCACTAACTCAGGATTAGAAAGCGGACGCATTACCACTGCGCCACCCGCCTGAGCTTAAAAAGGTGCATCGACCGGGAAACAAACCCGGGCCGCCCGCGTGGCAGACAAACCGAGCTGTTTATTATATCAGAGATAGACTATATTATAATGTATGAAAAATTAAAAAGTTAATTTTATTATAATTTTTTTAATATTAAAAAATATTTTAAAGTAATTGTAACAAAATCAATTTGTAAGTATATATCATAATAATTAATTTGAAAAATAATAAAAAGTTTTTTAATTTTAATGTAATTAATTATAGTAAATAAAAAGAAATAATTTAATTAGAAAAATTAAATTGATTACTATAAATAAAATGTTTTGTAACCGTTGCTCTGCAAATTACAAGTGTTCCAAATTAATATAATTTACTGGATAAAATATATTTCAACAAACTTTTTACAAATGGTGTTTTAACTTTTATTAAACATTAAATTTATGGGAAAAGAATCACGCAACATTACAATATAAATTTAATTTATTTGCACACATAAATAAACTGTAACTTATTTAAAAATATTAATTTTTATAAATGATTTTAAAAAATTAATATAATTTGGCCTTTTAACGCACCGAAATCTTATATGAATAAATATCGGATATTAAATTTTTTAATTAATTTTGAAATTTACGAAAAATTTTGTCCTAATTCTTACAAAACATTCTGTGTAATTATGTGTTTTAGTTATTTAATAAACTATATTTACAATTTTGACTTAAATATGTTTTGGTACAGGCTATATATTTAATAAAATTTTATCATTTATTAAATTATTTTAAATATTAATAAACAATTGATTGTTAAATTTTTTTTCAGAAATTTGTTTGTGAGTTTTTGGCTAAAAATTAAATCACTAAAATTTGTCGACAAAAAAAATATTATTAATTATATTTTTAATTAATAAATATTTTTAAAATTTTAACTTAAAATTAATTATTTATACAAATTAACACTTTTTTTAAAAAGGAGAATTGTATTACCGTTTAATTTATAAATACTTATAAATTATAATTCGTTGAGAAGTATTTAAAATATTCAGACTAGTCGCAATATTTATTTTAAAACAAATTTCTGTATTCAATAAATCAAATGTAAAATCTGGTTTTAATTAAACAACAATATTTTTGCAGAAATAATTTTACAATGAGTTGCTACAGATATGTTTTGAACGGAATATTTATTTAGAGTTATTGTGTTATAATTTTTAATTATTCAATAACATGCTGAAATAATTTAAATTTAAATCAAAATTAATATTATTTTAATTTTCAAATAATTTATATACATTGTGTAATTTTAATTTAATTTATAAAATGTATTGGTTTTCAATTTTGTATTTGAATCTGTATTAATGCCTAAACAGTGCAAAACTTTATACACACGTTCTATGCATTCCTTATTACCGCTCATTTATGGCAATAAACATAATAAAATTAATTTTGCACACGTTTCGTGCATTTCTAATGCCGCAATATTTAAATAATTTTGTAGAGCTTCTTTTAATTTACGTTTATTTTCTAATTTATAAAATGTAATATTTTTAAATTTTTGCAAAATAAAGTATTTTAACATTTGACAGATTTTTTGCACTTATTTTAATGTTGTCCCTCATGTGCTTCCAAATCAAAGTAATTCTTAAATAATCTTCAAAAAGTAATCGGAAATAGAGGTGTATTTCTACTTATTTTCTAGCTTTAAAAACTATTCAATTCATCTTTGCATACATAATCTCAACTTATACGACACAAGTAACCAAGTAAGAGTTTCTATTAATTACTTTTTTTAAGCTGTAGACAACAATTCTTGACTCAACGAGACTAATCGCTGACTCAACCTATCCATTTTTGCACCGATGATTATAAACTGGTTACTATCTGTTTAGTATTACGGTCACAAATTATAAAACATTATTTTTATTTAGTTTAATTTAAATGAACATTAAAAACAAATAATTAAAAATTTTATATAATTATTACAAGTTTAAATTAAATTAAAAATAGTTTATAATAAAAAAATATTAGTCTATATTTAAATTTAAATTAAAATTATAAATTTTTTTAATAATTTTAAATTTATTTTCATTATTTTGTAAATATAAGTTTTAACAACAATAAAATCAATATTAATTTTATTATTAATTTGGCTTCAACTTTACTATCTCAATATTACTACTTTAAAGCTATTTATTTATATACAATACAATCATAAGATTGAACTAAACTTAGATTCAACTCATTTACAAATATACAATTTAATGCTTTAAGCATAAAGAGCTTAACTTGGCTTCTGACAATAATATAAATTAACACAAAACATTTGAAAATTATTATTTAAAATATTGCTTACTTATATTTCTTATCTTCCAAAAATAAAATAATTAAAAATAATGACACATTTTAATTATTAATTGTATTTTATTTACAGTTTTATTTGTTTTGGTCAAAAAGTTTGAACATGACAACAAATGTTTGTTACAAGTTATGTTATAATATATTTCCATAATTTTATTCATTTAATTTTACAATATTTAACAAATAAAATATAATATTAAATTGCTCATTAACTTTTATTTATAAAAATACTGTATAAAATATTTTGATAATTGCGTTTGCATAAACTGTAATTTAGTATTATATATTAATTTTAGTAGTCAATTTTAATAAATTGTTACGCCTCTCAATAACAAATTAATTGCTACAAATTAATTGAATATATTAATAACAAATTAATATAGAAAATTGTAATTAATTTTTTTAGTAATTTTAAATTTTAAATATTAAAAATTTATTTTAAAAGTTAAATTCTTTTATATATTTTATTAGTTAATTGGCTATATTAATATATTTGTAAAATAATTTTAACTTTCATTAGTTTATTCGGCAAATATAACATAATTTATACAAATAATTTAAGGAAGCAGATTATGTTTTATGTTGTTTTATAATTGTTAAATAAAATGCAAATTCAACAACTTTTTTTTATTTTATTATTTATTTAAATTTTGATATTGCACTCCATTTAAGATAATAAATCTCAGCGTATTAGATTATTATACGTTATTAAAACAATAAAATCTAATGAAGTCAGATTTTTATAGATTTTATTGTTTGAATTGTTTTATTATAAGCTAATAATAAAATGACATTAAGTTGCTCATAGTTTCTAATATTTTTTTTAAAATATATATTAATTGTTTTAGTTTTTCAAAATAAAATTTGCCGCTATCTAGATTTTCTCAATTTTAATAAATTTAACGCATAATGTGTTTCAGAACTAATAATTATAAAAAAGTTATTTATTAATTTATTGTATGTGTGTTCATATTATTTTTAAATAGTATTTTAAAATACAGTTTTTAACAATAAAAGATTTAGTCTTTCAAAACCAAATTAATTATTTAAAATATATACAATATATTTATATAAATATTATATAAATATTATATAAAACATAACAGTTTTAAACTAGAATCAATTATAAATAATTCATATACAAAAAAAAACAATATTTATGAAAAACAAAACAATTATAATTACGCACTTATATGTGAGGCTATAGTGAGAACGTTTTTAAATAATACAAATAGTTTATCTATTTTGTTTAATTTTTATCAAGATTGAGCAAACTGAAAATATTTAAATAATATGCAATTTAAAATTTTGTTTAAAAACCTAAATAATACTGTAATTTATTTTAAAATAATTAATTTAAAAATTAATAAAAATTGGCTAAACATACATGGTTTATATGCAATTATGGGAAATTACAAGTTTTGGGCCACTTGGCGCGGCTAGTTTAATATTGCATAACAATAATATTAATATTTTACATTAAAAAAACACTGTTATTTTTAGCGCATAATTTAAATTGTTTCGGTCTATGTTTATATGTTTAATTAATGGATTTATTTTGTGTACATTAAATATTTGTTAAATATTTTAATATATTTAAAGATAAAAATTTTTAATGTTGTTTTTAGTTATTATTCTAATTTGTTTAATAAAACAATTCAATAAATTTATGTAATAATAATAAAAATACATAATTTTAATGCATAACAGCTCTTAAGATAATAAATAATATTGTTGCAGTTCAGTTTATTAAATTTATAATAATTTGAGCAATATAAAAACTATAATTATTACTAAATTTGAGTTTATTGTCCAATACTTAAATAAAAAAGTTTCAATTAATCACTGTTTGGTTATTTGCAATTTTAAAAATATTATAATTTAATAATAAATAAAACATATATTTAGTTGGTTTACAAATTTACAAAAATGAAAAAGTTTGTAAAAGTTGTAAAATGAAACACAACACCATTTGTAAAACTTAGTTACTATTTAAGAAACTTACAATATTATTTTGTATAATAAAAATAATGAATGTTTTTTGACCAAAATATTAATTTAACATATTGTAACAACATTTAAATTAATATCAATAAAATATAACAGTTTTGTTATATTTACAAATATAAAAATATTTTAAATTAATTTTATTAAAAAAACTTTAATTATTATAATCGCAACTTTTTAACAAGATATATAAAGAGATAGTGTTTTAATAAAATGAATTTACAAAATTTTTAATCAAAATCAATTTAATTATTTTTAATTAAATGCGTTTACTTATGTTGTTTTTACCGGTTCTCTGCAAATATCCGGAGCTTAAACTCAAAATCTTTAGCTAATAATCAATTTCACATTTTTTCTTAAATTCAAGTTAAGAAAATATTATTTATTTTATCTATAAAACAAATAGAAAACAAACAGCATTACTAAATAAAATTAATTTAATTTCAAATATAACAAAACTGTAATTTAATTTATAATTTTCAATTAAATATTTGATTTAAATAAAATTAATAAAAAATGAACCAATGAATGCTCTTCTGGTTTATTTAATTAAATATTGAATTTTATTTTTGTTTAAATTAATTATACCTTTTATAAGTTACTACAATTAATAATAAATATTATCAATGTTGCAATTAGTGACAAATTTAAATAATATATTTAAAAAATAAACTCAAATGGCAGCAAAATTTAAATTTAATAAATAAAGACAAATTGATCATCAAAATATTATTTAATGTAAACAAAAATAAAATTTATATAAAATTATAATTTAAAATTATTTAAATAGCTAAAAAATTAATAAAATTATTTTATTAATTGAATAATCTAAACTGTAATTTATGTATAAATATTAATTTATATTCTGTAGTTTAATTACAATAATAGAATTTGGGAAGTCGGAAACAAGAATTGCTTAAAAATTTTAATAAATAAATAATTATGAAAACTTTTGAAATTATTAATAATTACTCTCTGTAACTAATAAATAATGTTTTTCTTGAAATATAAATTTATTAATTGTGTAAAATTATTAAATAAATTTAATTAATTATTTTTCATGTAAATTTTTATTATTGAACATTAAACAATATAACGAATTAATTTTATTTGTGCAAGATTAAAACAAATAACCTGTAAACAATTGCCATGCAAAAATGGCAATGTAGAACTAGCTATCAATGCAAAATATTGAGCTTAGCTTAATAATTTAAAATTATTAGACGCTAAATTTGCGTCAAACCTGTTAAATTGTCAAAGTTCAACTGAAGTAATTTCGCCAAAAATTTTGTAAATAAATAAAATTCAACCAACACTAACCGTGATGTGTTTAAAAAACTGTTCAATAAGCATTGTAATAAGTGCAAACTTTTAAACAATAAAAAAATAATGCAAATTAAAGGTATATTAATTTTTTTAATTGCTCTATCTAAATATTAATTTTATTTTATTTTATTTTGTTACTAATAATTATTTGGTTAAATGATGTTATAATCAATTTATAAAAACTGTAAATTAATTTTCAATACTATATTATATTATTCAATCTAATAAGTTTAAAAATAATGGATTCGCTGCAGATATGTTTTGAACGAAATATTTGTTTAGATTTAATGGGTTGTAATTTTTAATTCTTCAATAACATGCTAAAATTATTTAAATTTAAATAAAAATTAACTTTTTTCTAATTTTCCAAAAATTTATATAAATAGTGTAATTCAAATTGATTTTATAAAATGTATGTTTTCAATTTTATATTTGAATCTGTATTAATGCCTAAATAATACAAAACTTTATGCATAAGTTTTATGCATTCGTAAGCTCTTTAATTTTAATAAACAAAATAATATAAATTTTGTTTACATTTTTTGCATTCTTAATGCCGCAATACTTGAAGAATTTTTTAGAGCTTATAATTAAATTTTCGTTTAAATTTTAAATTATAAACTTGTAATATTTTTGTATTTTTGCAAAATAAAGTGTTTAAAAATTTAACATATTGTATGCACTCATTTCGATATTCATCCATATGTGCTCCCAAATCAAGGCAATCCGCAAATAACTTTAAAAATAATTGGTAATGGTGATGTATTTCTAATTATTTTTAGCTTTAAAAATTATTCGAAACATATTTGCGTACATAATCTCAACTGATCCGACACAAGTAACTAGATATGAAATTTTGCTAATTTCTTTTTTTATATTGTATATTACAATTTTTGTAAAGATTATTACAAGTTTAAATTAAATTAAAAATATTTTATAATAAAAAATATTATTTTGGATCTAGATTATAGTAATGATTTTTTTAAAATTATTTTAAATTTATTTTCATCATTTTGTAAATATAAATTTTAACATTTATAAAATAAATATAAATTTTATTAGTAATTTGGCTTCAACCTTACTCCCTTAAAGCTATTTATTCATATTCACTGCTATAAATTACTATTTATTTTAATTAAACTCGATAAATAAGTTTATCATTTATTTAAACCAAATTAAATTATAAAAAACAAAAAAATTTTATATTATATATTTACTGTAATTAATACTTAAAAGTTAGTTTCTCTTGAGTTAAGTGTAATTACTATACGAGTTAAAAATTAATAATATGTTATTTTACATTTAATAAAATTTGTTTTTAAAATAGTATAAAATTTTTCATTAATAATTTAAATTTACACAAAAAATTTTAAAATTATTATTTAAAATATTGCTAAGCACTTTTCTTTAAATCCAAAAATAAAATAATTAAAATTAAAAACAAATTTTAAAAAGTAATTGTAATTTATTTACAGTTTTTATTTGTTTTGATCAATATATTTAAATATGTTAAAAAATGTTTGTTACAAGCTAAGAAATGATAAAATTCCATAATTTTATTAATTCAATTTCAAATATTTTAACAAATAAAAATTATCATTAAATTGCTTTATAACTTTAATTTATAAAAATTCTGTATAAAATATTTTAATTATTGCGTTTACTTAAACTGTAATTTAGCTTTAAATAATAATTTTAGTTGTCAATTTTAATAAATTAAAAGTAATTGAAATAAAAACAGTTATTTGACTAAAACCATTGTTTATAAATATTGTTAAAATTATTTTTATTTTTAAAAATTTAAATAAAAATTATTAATTTTTATTTATCATTGTAATAATAAATAAAATTATGTTCTATGATATAATAGACATAAATCGGTAGTAAAACATAAAATTTATTAACATTTATAACAATTTTAACTTGTTACATTTAAAACATAGTGTGCACACAAATGCAGTGGTAACAAACTACTCAATAGTATCTATAATTATAATTCAATTTATAGTTTCAACATTAAATTGCATAAGAATTTTACTTGTAAAATTTATAAACATTAGCAGAAAACATTAAAATATTTAAAATAGATAACATTATTATTCATAATTAAAATATGCAAAACATATCAATGTCTACAATATTACAAATATTTTAAATTTTGTTTAGAACGAAATACAAGTGAGATATCAAAGCTGTTGTTTGCAAAATAGGATTATGTTAAAATTATTCAAGTTACATTGACTGGCAAATGCTTTTTAAAACTTGCAAAATAATTTTGAATAAGTTTAATTTAATTTTGATAATTTTAGTATAATTTTAAAAATTGTTTTAATAATTAAAAATATAAATATATAATTAAAATAATTATAATCAATAATTTAATTACAACTGTTAATTACAGTAAATACATTTTAAAAATTTTAATTAATAAATTATTTTTATTTTTTAATTAAATTATCGCAAAATCATAATTAAAACTTGGATCATAATTGAAATATTATGCGAGCTTTCAGTTAGTAAAATTTGGCTTCTAAACTAATATTGTATAGCTAAAAACTTAAAATATCCAAAAGATGATTTCAAAATATTTTTAAAATATAATATTAAAATAACTGTTGTAAATTATGCAAAAATTTCAATAAAAAGTTAAAAATGTTTAGATAAAAGTTTAGTAATTAAATTTTATTTTTATAATTTTAAATTAAAATTATTAATTTTTTTAATTACTCTACATAAACATAAATTTTAAATTAAATTTTTAACATATTATATTTTTATTTAATAAATTGAAACAAAAAATAATAAATTTTATATTATTTTATTTTGTTAATAATAATTACCTAGTAATTAATTATTGTTATAATAAATTTATAAAAACTGTAAAATAATTTTAAATACCTTATTATATTATTTTATCTAATAAATTTAAAAATATTGGTTTAGTAATTAGTTTAAAATACGTAATAAAATACCATTTATTTTTTATAAATTAAATAAAATTTATATAATATATTACATCAAATATTTTACAAATAATTTAAATAAAATTTGATATAAAACTTAAATTGTTATTAATTTTAATAATATTTTAATTAAAGTTTCAAAAATAAGTTAATTATTTAAAATGCAAAATTAAATAATATATATTTATATAAATTATTTTTTGTAATATATTAATATATACAAATCTATACTTTAAACTTTGCAATATTAATTTTAAACTTAATTTCGAATAGTTTTGTTTTCAAGATTTGCAAAAAGATTTATGCTAGATAAAATAAACAAATAATCACATAACTTAAAATAATTATTTTAAGTTAAATTTTAACTGTATTTATAAAAATTATAGTGCAATTTATAGTGCCACCATTTAAAATAAAATAAAATTTGTGGAACAAATTTTAATAATTATTTACAAAGTTTTACAGTTTTAAAATAAAATAAAATATTTAAATTTTGTTTAAATTTTCAATAAAATTTAACATATGCAATTATTAAGTTATTTTGAATGATTTATATTCTAATTAATAAAATATTTTATTAATTAATTTTGTTAGCTATTTAAAACTCTTTATTAATTTAACATGTTAATAGCATAGATTTAATGTTTTATAAAATAATTATTAGAAAAATAAAGTTTAATCCAGCTTTTTATTTTTTATTTTACCTTAAAAATTAACTGATTTAAATTAATTTTTTTGTATTTTTAATAATTATTGTAAAATATTTTGTTAGCATTTTATAGCTGAAATGTGAATCAACAAAATAACATACTTGAATATTTAAAAATAAATTAATTAACTTTTAAAAAAATAATTTCTAAAAAATGCCGCATTACATTCTTAAAGACCTAATAATAACAGAATTTAAAAAACATTTATTAAAATTAGTTAAATTATAGGCCTGTGCTAGGTATTCCAATACTGTATATAAGAATTTAATAAATTTACACAATTATTAAAACATATAAATTTTGGTTACAGTTAGAAAACAATTTAAAATTAATAAAATTACTATTCATAAATAACAACAATTTATTAATTTAAAATTAATAAAATATAAATTAAATTTTGTTAAATCCTATTATAAAAAGTTAGTTTTAATTAAATTAAGCAAAATGCATAATTTTTTATTTTAAATATTTTGAAAATTAATTTTTCAATTATATTTTAAGTTTTAAAATAAAATTATTTATATTTTTTTAGTTTTTTAAAAACAAAATTATTGTGACAAAATAAAACAATATAGTTATAAATAGCAATAAATTAATGTGAGTTACATTTAAGATAGAAATGATGAATAAATTCACTTAAAATTTTGTTTTTATTTTTGAAATGTTTCTGGTTGATATTTTAAAACTTTTTTATATTATAATTAGCATTAATATTTAAAAATTAAGATAATAAAAATAAATTCAAATAAAAAAATCAAGGATGTTAAATTTGTATGAGTTACAAATATTTCATTTATAGATATGTATTACCAGTCAAAATTGCCCCTTGTCGAAATTTTAAAAAATAAAATTACACTTATCTAATTATTGTTAGCATTAAACAATTTGTGTATTTTATATTTTTTATAACCATGGTAATTTTTTCTGTACATATTTTAGTGTGTCATAAAAGACCAAATTAAAATTTTTAAAATTCCTTTTTATGTTTTGTGCGTACCATAATTCCATAGTTGTAAATTTTTTTAAAACTTAATTTGACCAAGCACATTTGAATAAATTGCGTCTAGGCTGGTCAGTTAATTTTGGCGACGGCTGTATATCTATTTTAAAATTAATATAATTATTAAATACAAAAATATTGATTTACAAATTTATTTGTTTCATATAAATCATTGATACAATTTACATTTTAATTTAATGAGTATTTTATTAATTTATAAAATTTGCAAATTAATTATTAATAATAATATTTTGTCAAACTAATTTTTATAAATTATATAAATTTTATTATTATTTATAAATTAGACTTTAAATTGTCAATAAAATTTAATTAAATTTTTAAATATATAAAAAAAATATTGTTTTTAAAATTTAAAGAATTGAATAGTTTTAAAATATATAATTTTTAGCAAATAATTAATATATTATTATAATTAAAAGTACTGATGACAAACTGTAATAAAGTTTCAAAATTATTTAGACTATTTGATATAATTAATCAACAGAAATTTAATTGAAAGCCGACCATTTATATATGTTTGATGTAGAGGTTAATTTGCAACCGTCTTGGTGTTGTTTGTTTCAATAAAAACATAAAATAAATTTGTAAAAATTTAAACATATATAAATTTCGCTAATTAAATATAAAAACCGGCCGTATTTAGATGTAATATTTATTTAAGTTATAAATCTATTTTATAACTTTTAATAATGTGGTACTCATTAAGAGCCACTATTCATAACTGATTAAGTTTAAGTTTAATTTATGATTTGTATATGAATTGTATAACTGACTGACTATTTGTAAATTATATATCAGAGTCATATCAAAACACATTTCAAACACATAGTCATCCGAATAGATATTAAATCCATAAAACACATAGTCATCCGAATGGATATTAAACCCATAAAACACATAGTCATCCGAATGAATATTAAACCTATAAAACACATATAAAAGCTATTGTAAAACATTACATATTATTTAGTCTTAATGTAGCGACAATAGTGAGAAGTTTGGAGCTCTCACTCTAACTGTTATTATTATTATTATTATTTAAAATAAAAGTTAATTTAAAACTACTATTCTTTGTGTTGTGTTATTCCCGGGCTCAATGCACCTATTGATAAAGGCCATGAATGTATGGCTTTTTCCCATGGCTTAGTTACTTAAACGCGCACTGATTCGCTCAAAAAACAACTATTTGTTAAAACCAACCAATCAACGTACACATAAGTGATTTTATGTTATATAAGCCAATAGAAAAAAGCCCTTCATTCGTAACTCTTAACAATAAACTATACGGTGTTTGATAGTGCTGTCATTGGCGATGTACCGGTGCTCTACACCCACTCCTATCGGACATTACACTTTTGGTACATCCGGCCGCACAGAACTCGGGAACGCACACCACAATAATATTAATAATAATATTATTTTATTTTATTTAAACTGTTTTGTCCAAAATTATAAACAATCATTTTAAACAAAATTATATTTTCTCGTATATTTGATTGCAACTAAACATGCTAATTGTTGCTTGGAACAAATTTCTGAAGATAAAATATTTATGATTAATTTTTTAAATTTAAAATTGTTTGATTAAAAATATAATTATTTCAAATTATATTGTATTTAAAATCTTAATTAAATAAAATTATATGTTAAAAATTAATTTGATAAAATTTTTAAATTAATTTTGTGATAAAACTATCCAAATATTTAAATTAACAAATCGATTGTATAAAATATATTAAATTATAAATTAATATACAGTTTATAACTATATAAATAAAATTAATTTGCCACAAAGTAACTGTAACTTACTAGGGGAGAAACCTAAATCTCCGATCATTTGCAAAATATTATTATTTAAAAATAAAGCTAATTTTTAGTTTCTTACATAATCAGCATTTATATCTGCAAATGCGTCCAGCAAAATAAAAATATAATTACACAAACTTTTACTCGTAAATAGATATACCTGTGCGTAGTATCAATTAGCTCTACCTTGCATTTTAAATTTATATATATAAAATAATATTCATTTAATTTTAAAATACAGTTTGTTTTGTCTTTTATATTTAAGTTAAAATAAATAGTTTATAAAACTTAAAACTTTAATTTACAGTTTATAATTATTAGCTTATAAACTGTAAATTAATGTTTTAAATTTTATAAACTATTTATTTTAACTAAAATATGAAAAACAAAACAAACTGTATTTTAAAATTATTAGAAAATTATTTTATATATATAAATTTAAAATGCAATGTAGAGCTAATTCGTTGTAGCCCTAAGTAGGGCTATTAGCCCTAAATATATAGACGTTGCTTAGCATCTTACAATAAAGCTTCTAACTACGTGCTTATGCTATATACTTAATTCATAACTTAAGTTACAACAAAATAATTTATAATTTAAGGATAAATGTTTATTTTCATAAATTTTCACAAATATCAACAGAGGTGGCCACAGGATAAAGTGTTTGTTAACTTTTATACTATTTGTTAAACATACAAAAACAATATATCTGCAAGTTCAGTCTTAAGCCTATGCAGATACACTGTTTTTGCATGTTTAGTAAAAGTGTTAAAGTTTTAATTAACTCTTTTGCACTATGAGATGTTGCCACAACTAAATATCAATATTATAAATGTAAAAAAAGTTTAAAAATGATGTTTTATTTGACATGAATTTTATGAATTATTATTTTAAGTACGTATACAGTAATAAATGTTCACCCAGCTAGTACATTACTTTATTGTAAAAGGGGAAAATAAAAGACAAAATTTGGGTAACTCCGAGCTAATTGATACTACGTACAGGTATATCTATTTACGAGTAATCGTTTATATAATTATATTTTTATTTTGCTGGACGCATTTGCAGATATAAATGCTGATTATGTAATAGACTAAAAATTAGATTTATTTTTAAATAATAACATTTTGCAAATGGTCAGAGATTTAGGTTCCTCCCCTAGTTAGATGAAAATATTAATTTTAACAAATAAATTTAAAATATTAATATAGTTTGGTCAATTGAATCGATTAATATTATATAATTAAATCTCGGATATTATTCTTTTAAAATTAATAAAATTTTTAAATTTTAATTTAATTCTTATTAAAAATATATTATAAAATTAGGTGTTTTAACTATATAATAAACAATAATTACATTTTTAAATTAAGTTTGCTTTGGATCGGGGTTATGTATTTTATAAATTAAATAATTTTTAAATTTTTAGAAAGTTGTTCGATAGTGTTAGGCTAGAAATGAAATCACTAATATTTGTCGGCAGAAAAACTATTATTGATTTCAATTAATTAACAAATATTTTTAAAATTTTATCATAAAATTACTTATATATACAAATTAAAATTTTTATAAACAAGAAATATATAATACATTTTAATTGCTAAATTTTAATAATTTTATAGATCGTTAACAATAATAAAAAAATATTTAGATTAGCCCCAAAATTTATTTAGAGACGAATATTTGTATTTAGTAAATAAAATGTAAAATTTGGTTTTAATAAAACAATAGTATTTTTGCAGAAATAATATTACAATAATTTGCTTCAAATATGTTTTAAATGAAATATTTGTTTAGAATTATCTGGTTTTAATTTTTTATACTTTTTCAATAACATGCTATAATTATTTCAATTTAATTCAAAATTAATTTTTTTCTAAAGTTCAAAAAATTTATATAAATTGTGTATATGAGTTTAGCAGCAAAATTTAACACATGCTCGTTTTTTAATAATAAAATTTATCTAAACTGGCATTTTAGAAATTTATAAATAAATAAACCAGAGTATAATTAAATTATATAAATTGTTATATTAATTTTTAGATTTTTGTGTATAGGAATTTATAATATAGCAACTTAATAAATTTAGTCAATTGTCAAAATCAAACGTATTAATCGAATAAATGAAATTAGGTTTTTTAATTACATTATTAATTTTTTTATAATTTAAAAATAGAATAAAAAACAAATATAACAAATTTATTGCGATTAAAGACAAATATGTTAATATAAAATTTTATAACAAATTGTAAGATATTGTTTTATTTTGTATTTTAATTAAACAAATTAATAAATTTATTGAAACAAAAAATTTATTTCTAAGAAATATTACAATAGGTTTTTTGACCAAGAATATAATTATTTAAAATAAAAACAAATATATTTTAGATAAATTATATTCAACTTACTTTTAAGCATATTTTCAATTTTTACAAAAAAAAATATTTTGTTAAATATTTAAAATAATTTTATTTATAAATTTAAGACAATAATTGCATAAACAGAGTAATGATTATTTTTATCAAGCACGGGCAAATTAATTGTTTATATAATTTACTTTAAAAATATTTATAAATTTTCAAGCATTGATTTAAAATAATCCAAAATACATTTTTTAAACTTTTACATTTTGATTTTATTTTTATTTTATACAGACCGTTTCAGAAATGTGTAGCCAAAATCGAGGTAGTACAAAAATGCGCACTCTTGACCAACTTATTTTACGGCTGTGTAAATCCGCCATTCAAATTTAAATAGCTGATGTTTTATAATTTAATACGTAAAATTAAAAATGTACATCTAATAATAACTAAGTAAAACAATAAAGATATGTTTTTATATGTTAAATTAATAAAATATCAAACTAATAATAATTTTATAATTTTAAAATTTATGTAATTATGTTTATTATAAAATAATAATTACAACTAGCTAAATTTTAAAATACAAAAAGTATGATTGCTTTAATTTTTTTATTAATTTATCATGTAAAAAAGATATCTTTAATTTTTAACATAATCATTATTGCATATATATTTTTAAATTTACATTTAAAATTGCAAAACATTAGTTAATTAAATTTTAATTGCGGATTTTTTAACAGTTAAATTTTTTTCGCTGGAGTGCTGCTATTTCTACTACCTCGATTTTGATTACACATTTCTGAAACTATCTGTATTTGAATAGTTATTTAAAGTTGTTTTAAATATAAAAAATAAAAAATATTTTTAAATTTGTTATAGACAAAATATTTTATTAAAACAAAAAACTTACAATTAAATTTGTATTAGTATTAATTGCAACCAAACATGATAATTGTTGTCTGGCACAAATTTCTCAAATTAAAATTTTTTTAGCTTAAGTTTCTAAATTTTACATTATTTGATTAAAAATATATTTATTTTTAATTATGTTGTATTTAAAAATTTGATTAAATACAAATATATTTTAAAAATAAATTTATTTAAATTTTTAAATTATCATAGAGACTACAAGTACCAAACATTTTAATTAACAAATTCATTGTATAATATATATCAAATTAATAATTAATACACAGTTTATAACTTTAAATAACAATTAACAAAAATGTTAAATATTTAGTAATTAATTTTTTTGTATAATTTTAAAAATTTTGTTACGCTATATTATTATTAAAAATTATGCTATATTAATTTTTCATATTATATATTTAAATCAAATATATAAATTAATATTTAAGCATTAAATAATTTAATTAAATTTGTTTATTATAACGACGGATTAGCAATTGTTATTTAATGTCAACTACGATTTTTTATTTTATTTTGTTTCGGATCGTATGAAATGCTTTTTCTAACGTACGAGCGATTTATGTGATTTTTCGCAAAACTAAGCAAAAACTTAAAATTAATAAAATAGAAATAGAATTTTGTTAAATCCAATTATAAAAAATTAGTTTTAAATAAATTAAGCAAAGCGTAAAAATTTTTTTTTTATAAATATTTTAAAAATTACTTTTCCATTTATATTTTGAGTTTTAAAATAATTTTGTTATTTTAAAATAATAAATAATAAATTTTATTTAAACCAACACAATGTATATTAAAACTTTTTGAACAAAATAAATTAAACATTATATAAATTAATTTTGTTAATATTAATTATTATTTAAATTACAAAAAATAAAATTTATCTAACTTTAAATAAATAAAATAACTTTATCAAAAATTTTATATTCTATACTTAGGATAAAATTGTTAAACATTGATAAATATATATATAAAATTTTATCTTTTTTATAACTTTTATTTACTAATATATCTATTTAACATTAAAAAAATTATTAAATAAAGAAAAAACAATTCATTTACAAATATGTTTGTCTAATTTAAATTATTGATACAACTTACAATTTAATTTTAGAAATTAATTAAAGTTTGTAAATTAATTATTAATAATAAATAAAGCATTAAAAAAAATATTAAATAATAAATTAAATCTCTAATTTTGTAATGATTAATAAAAGTGCAAATTTTTAAAAATTAATAAATCTGTATAAAACATATTAAATTATAAATATTTTTATTTAATGCAAACTGACTTAAATAATGCAATAATTATTTAGAATTTAAAAGAAATTAAAATATTTTCTAATTTTATAAAATTTGCAAGTTTGTAAATTATCATTAATCAAATTTATTTTTATTTGTAAATTAATGATTGTTTGTAAAAAATTAAATTTAAACAAATTAATTAATGATATAGATAATTATAAAATGTTTTGATATAAATATATTAAAAAACCAAAATGTTTCCTATAAAGATTGTTTGAAAACTGTAATCCCAAAATTAATATAATAAAAATATCTGAACTTATTTTTACATTAATTATTAATTTTATTTAAACCAAATTAATGTATATTAAAACTTTTTAACAAATTAAATTAAACATTATATAAATTATTTTTGTTAAAGTTAAATATTTTTTAAATTACAAAAACTAAAATTTATGTAAATTTAACTAAATAAAAGAATTTTTAAAAATATAAAATTGGTTTAAAGTTTTAGCAAATTTGCCTAAAATAACACTGCTTGTATTATGGCAAAATTTAATTTTGTACAATGTTCTTGACAAAATATTAGTGGTTATAAAAAAATTTCAAATTTATTTAATTTCTTAACAGATAGCTCAGTATTTAAAATATTGTGTAAACACCAGTATTGTATTTTTTAATATTAAAACATATCAAATAAATAATATCCTTTATGTTTACAGTTATTTAAAATAATAATTTTTTCATTTGATGCAGATCATAATTTGTTTGTAAATAGACTGCAATAAACTAACAATTATGTTAAAATTTTTAGTTTAAATTTATATTTAAGATTATTATAAAATTATTTTTTATGTAATTTAAAATGTTAATTTTAATGTAAATAATTTTCATTATTTAATGTATAAAATTTTGGTTTAATTATTATATAAATAAATGTTTGATAATAACATTTGTGTTAAAATTAAAAAATTTAAGAAAATGTTACTAGCAAATCGCATTTAGATAATTATATTTTAAAAATGCATTAAAATTGTAATGGCCAGTCTTATTTTTTATTAAATTTAAGTTATTATTTTAAATTAAGATTTTTTAAATGTTACACATTATATAAGATTTAATAATTGAATTTAATAAACATTTATTAGAATTAGTTAAATTATTGGGTATTGCTGCGCATACAGATAAATTAATAAATTTTAATAAATTAACACAATTATTAAAACAAATAAATTTTATTTTCAGTTAGAAAACAGTGTAAAATAATATTTATTTTTTAATTAATAAAATTATACTTTAACTTAACAATTCAAGAATTTAAAAATAAAAAAATTTAAATTAAATTTTATTAAATATAATTATAAAAAAATAGTTTTAATTAAATTAAGCAAAGTGTAATATCTCTTATTTTAAATATTTAAAAAATCAATTTTCAAATTATATTTTAAGTTCTAAAATAATTTTGCTATTTTAAAATAAAAAATAATAAATTTTATTTAAACCAAATCAATGTATTTAAAACTTTTTAAACAAAATAAATTTTTTGTGTAAAAATTTATAATTTTTAAATTACAAAAACTAAAATTGATGTAACTTTAACTAAATAAAATAATTTTTAATACATTTTCGAAGAAATTGTATATATAGTTTCACCTCTCGTCCCCCCGTCCCCCCCCCGCGGCAGCTCGCTTATTATAGTAGCGGAGAATAAATTTTAGG
>JAQFXP010001021.1:0-22286 GCA_034693685.1 Belba bartosi
AATACACTGAAAGGTTAACATTTTAGTTAACAACCACTTATTTCCATCCCTTAAGGTTAATGTACTTGCTACATTATGATCACATTACCTATTAAATCGGGTTGACGCAGCATCGGCCCGATTCATAAGATAGCCACAAATACCGCGTCCAATAAATTGACGTAAAATCGGCCGGAAACGAAGTTTCTACCGATTGTTATAAAAAAGAAAGCTATTGCTCATTTAAGACAATTAAAAGTTTTGTTGTAAACTTATTTGACTAGAATAAATAAAAATAAGTTTGTGTTCAAAATTAAGTGTTTGTTTATTGTATTGTGCTAGTTTTATTGTGCCAGCGGTGTAACCGCTTGGACCGACGGCCGGATAACGCGGCCGCTACTAATACTTTATGTCGGATGGTTTGGTCTGGCAGGAGTGCCTGACCAAATAACTACAACATGTTTAAAATTTACATTATGCAAGTGGTGATTTTTAATATTTATTTTGAAAATGACAAAAATATTTGAATGTTCAGAAATATAGAGATAAGCAAATAAGCATAAGTTTTTAATATTTTTTAATAAATATAATCAATTTGTATTTAGTATTAAATAACAATTTTTGAAACAAGAGTAACTTTAAAATATGTAGAATTTCTGCTAAAATAATAATCTATATGCATAACGGAATTGATTTAATAAATATGTTTTAAAAAATATTAAAATACTCAAATATATTAAGTATTGGTATGAGACATCAAAATTATTTAATAAATTATTAAAACAATAAAATTTAATATAAAATAATATCAACTAAAATTTTAAATATTTGAATTTAAAATATTAATTTAAATTATAAAAATTGATAATAAATTTAAAAAAAAAGTTTAATTAAATTAAAAAATTAAAATATATTTATTTGTAGTAGATATAAAACGGATATCTGATTACAATAATATTCTTACATCATTTGTATGACGTTAATTATAAATAATTTTCAAATATGTTTTAAAATATAGTATTTTTGCATTATAATATAAATTGTTTTAACGTTTACCAAATATTAGTAACAGATAACCTTAAAATTTTAATTTATTTTATAAATTTTATTAAAGATGTATAAATTATTTTTAATATATTTAATTTTAATTGTGGTATTAATAAATATAAATGGTAAATTATTTTATTTTATCATAAATAAATGTATAAATAATTATATTATTAGTTTGCATTAAGTAATAGTAACTGTTTAAATTTATTATTTATTTTATAGCAGAAGAAATAAATTTTAGACCTCCAATACCACCAAAACCAAAGTTCAAATTATTTGGAGTAATAGAATTACCATGTATGTAAGCTATATGTAAAGAAGTTGAAAATATAGTAATAGAATAAAATTAACATTTTTGTATATTTATTTTGACATTTATTAAATTATTATTAATTATGATATGTAAAAATATTTTTTACTAATATTTAATTAATATAAATATGTTATATAAAACAATATCTAAATAAATTAATAATTATAATATATTAATTGTATAATTAATTTTTATAGATGGCAACGATTAGGCGTTTAATGACATAGAAATAATGTTGCCTGGCAACATTAAAGATATTTTTTAATACAAAAATTTGCGGAAAGAAGATATTAGTAACGCATAATTTTATATTGTTCCCTTCTATGTTTCTTTTTATTTTATTAGTAATTTATAACTTAAATTAACAATTGTTTATATATTTTTTATTTTATTCTATATAAGTATATTTTAATTATTAAATTTATTTAACGTTAAAATATTTATGTTGTTTAAAAATTTTATATTTTATTTTTTGTAATAAATAATTATTTTAAATAATGAATAAATAAAAAATTTATTAAAAAATATTTTTTTTGAGTTTGATGTAATTTATATTTTATTTTTAATAACAAATATTTTAGCCCGGCACTTAAATTGTTGTATTATAATTTGTTTTTTATAGTTTGCTAGTATATTTTTGTTTAAAAAATTTTTATAATGTAAACAAATTATACAAAAATATTAAAATATTTGAATTTTTTAATATTAAAAATTGACAAATTAATAAACCAAATATATATTCTTATATAAATTTTCAAGAAAAAATCTAAATTTTGTTTTAAAAAATTTTGCATAATAATTTTTAAAATAATTTTTTTAATCATGTGTAATTTATATATAGTTTCAACTTCTCCATCCAGTGTCTATTTAATTTTAAAATTTTGATTAAATTTGGAGTCAGCACGTTTAAGTATCGCGCTTGTATATACATTAAAATTTTTATATGCAAAAATTAATTTTTTATAATTTTAAAAATACGGCTAACTAAATTAAAAATACACTAATATACATATATATTTTTTGAAATGTGTTTGGTGTTACATGTTTAAATAATGTTTCAAAAATTGTGAACTATTAATAATTTTAAAAATAATAACACTTGATTTTATTGTCACTTTAATGAAGTGTGTTTTAGGTAGAGTTAGACTTCACCGGAGGTTTCAGTGCTATGAACTAAATTATAAATAAATTATCTGGAATAACATTTTTATTCATTTTTTAAATTTTTTAAATTTAGTTTTAAGTTTTAAAAGCAAATAAATAAAATTTTATGTTATTAAATAGATTTAAAAAATTAATTCTAGCTACGACTTCTGTTAACTAGTGTTTCAGTGTATTGAGTTGATAGCCAGTGATGAGAATTCCTAACCAAACATCAATACCTCTAATATCAACGTTTGTATGGTTTGAGTTACGTCGGAACTCATTAATAACTCATTGAATACACATTACAAGCTTTTAGACTATATAGAAGTCGATTGAAAACTGAATAAAATTTTACGATTTTTATAATTAAATCAAATCTAATTCAGAAATAAATACAGTTTTTACTCACTATAATGTAAATTTAAACAAAATATGGAATAACAAGTTTACACAATAAGTGGCAATACGTTATCCGTTAAACTATAATAATGTCGGCTATTTTTCAAATTAATATTTAATTAAAAAATAAAATACAAAGAATTAAATTAAAAAATTTATTAATAGTAAACATTTAATCTGAAAAAATTATTTTAATTAATGTTTTACGTTTTTAAATAAAAAACACCTTAAAAAACACTTCTAAATTCTTACCTCACATTGAACAAACAAACCCACTTCACACCAGCTCCTCCAAAGTCAGACTCACACATTGGCGAGTTTGGGTCCGCATACTTGCTGGTTTAAACTCAAATTTAAATTAATTTTAGTTTAATTTCTAAAAAAATTTTGAATCAATAGTTTGCGTCAATTAAATCAAAAATTAATTCTGTTGAGTTAGGGATGAGCGCCGGAGAGATGTAGTTATTGTGTAGACTAATACTTTGGAAATGCTCAGAGTCCGCTGCGCTCAAATCTGCCGTTAGGTGTGGCGCATCTCCCGGTCACTTATGAAGTTAGTCTATAAAGAGTGAACAAGTTTTGGAATTTCCAATTAGTCGCAGTTATCAACGCCTCATACCGAGTGGTGGCTTAGGTGTCATTTCATATTGCCAGAGCTCAAGTAGAATATAGTCGGATTAGAGGTATTTAATTAAAATAAATAATTTTTGTTTGTCATTCTCATAACGTAAGATAACAGTAAATCTCTTTAATTTTATTGCAAAATTTATTAGTTTATTATTTGAAATTTACTTTTGCGACGACAAAAGCATACAGTTTGTCGTTAATGATCGGATTAGTGCATAAATATTCACGGTTCATAGTTTTGGATTTTTTTAGTTTATTTGCCAAAATGTCAAAAATTCCTAACTAAACATATGGCATAATTGCGTTTATTATTAGCCAAATCTTATAGAATTTATTAATTTAAATAAATATAATTTTCATAGTAATAAATAAGTAAATTCTTCTAATATTTAACTATTACTGTATATTAAACAACAAAATTGAATTATTAATAAATTTGCTTCTTTATATATTCCAAATATAAATAAAAAATATTTTACAATTAATTAAATATATAAATAAAAATAATTTACAGTTATTAAAATTTATTTAATTTTATGTATAATTAATTCTTTTAATTTTTATTATCTTTAGTATTAAATCCAAAAATTTTATAATTTTATTCAAATAATATTTTAAATAATAATATTCAGATATTTATTTTTTTAAATATATATAATTATTTTAGAAAAATTATTTCTAAAATATAAATTAATGAAAAATTAATACGTTAAATTTTACGTTTAAAACATAAAAATAAACAAATTTCATTACTTATCTAAAAAATAAACTTTATTTTAAAATTTTAGCATTTTTTTTAAATTAGGCTTATCAAAAACTGCAAATAAAATTAATGGTTTTAAATAAATTAATTATTAAATAAACAATTTTAACAAAACTAATTTAAGATATAATTATTATTTTAATTTAAATCAAACATTAAAAAATATTTGAAATTTAATGGTTAAGTATGTCGATGACGAATTTAATAGTTTTAAAAAGTTAATTTTAAATATTATTAAAATATGTTACAAATGATATTCAGAAATATTAATTAAAATTTTACATAATAATTACCTAGTTATTTACCGAGATTATTTTAAATTACCTAGTTAAAGAATATTTAAATTTTATAAATAACTTAGATTTTAATAAATTAACTTTAGGTTTGATAAAATATAATTTCAAGTTATATTATATATTATTTAAAATTTTTTATATAATAGATTCAACGTATTAGATTGAAATTAAATAATATTTTAAAATTTTCTTTATACAAAATATCAACTGAATTAATTCTAAATAAAAATATTTAAATTGATTTTGTAAAAATTAAAACATACAGTATGTAAACGAATTATTATTTGCAATTAAAATAATATATAGCATAAAATTAAACTATTTACAATTTTTTATTAATAAATTCTTTTATACCAATTTAATTAAATTAAATTTAACGAAATTAATATTAATTTTTAACTTAAAATATAAACTGTTATTATTTATTTATTTTATTATTTACATAATGAAAATTTTATTATATACTACAACTGGTGTCAACCCACATGTGGATTTATATAATTATTATTTTGTTAAATCGAATTTTGTTAAGTCGAATATTTATAAGTCAAATTTTGTTAACTCAAATATTTTTAAGTCAAAATTTGTTAAGTCAAATATTTTTAAATCAAATTTTGTTAACTTGAATATTTTTAAGTCGAATTTTGTTAAGTCGAATATTTTAAAATCGTTTTTTATTAAATCAAATATATTTCAAGAAAATAAAATTTGAATATGAAAGTTGAATAAGGAATTTGAGTTTGGAAGTTTGGTACAAAATAAAAATTTGACTTAAAAATAATCGACTTAAAAAAATTCGACTTAACAATATTTTTAAAAACAATATTCTCTTTTAGGTCAAATATATATTTTATAATTTAAAAACCTATATGTTTAAACAAATGGTAACTTGTTTACATTTTCTCTACCATCAGAGGTTTTAGAAAAAACAATGAGAAAAAACGATAAACTGTTTGCCCAGCTAATTAGCAACATAAATTTATTTTGTTTATTTTGTGACGGGCGTTTGGGAGGCGTCACGTGATTCGACGTCGACTGTGCTGTTGATGTCAGTTATAGCGCGAGTGGTATCGGATCGGTACGATCGGTGCGATTGAGTTGTCGAGCAAATGAGGATTATTTGTAATCCGTGTTGAGTCGCGCTATATGTCCAGCGATTACGAGAGTAGTTGTCTTGTATTGACGAGAGTTGTATCGATAAGGTGTCGATACGAGTGATCGGTTAGGGTCTAATTACACCATCAATTTGGCAAAGAATGAGTGATCAGTATCTGACTGATTAAGTTGAGTAGCGCGCGAATAATAGAATTTAGACACAAAGTTAATTAGAAATCAATTTAATTAATAATTACTAAATTAAGAATACATTACAACTAATGAAACTGTTATTCAGTCGTTAACGTAAACAACTAGTTTTGGGCAAAAAAGGGAAACTGTACTTAACAAATAGCAAGTAAAGTTGTACATAAATAGCGTTTTAATATAATTATAAGCAAGTATAAATTTAAATTAAATTTGCGTTTTGCTTCACTTTATAGCCAAAATTAATTAAGCTTATTAAATTTAGTTGATATTAAGATAATCTGTGCCATTGCGGCGGAATTTAAATAAATTATTTGTGCAATAGATTTAAATATTAAAAAAATCTAATTTTGTTTTTCACATTAAAAATTTTTACGTTTTAAATGTGTAATGCCACAATTATGTAAGTCATAAGTTGCAAATATAAAAAAATTTCTAATGGGAAAAACTAAAATTATTGTATTAAAAATTTGTAATTAAGTTTTTTTGATAAATAATATTAATTTACAGTTTTAAAAATAAATAAAATATATAAATATTTCATTGTATTTGCAGAAATAATTAATATATTATTTTTTAAATCAGTCATTTATTAACGGCTTTTTAAGTTTAATTGAAATATATAAATGTTTAATTGAAATCATGTGTTTTTGCCTAAACTTAAATCTATCACTGACTTTTAGTTTTTTTTTAATGTATTAAAATAATCCGCAAAAAGATCCGCATGTGTGAATATATAAAATTTTACAATTCTTAGCAAAACAATAACTTTTAATAGATTAACTAATAACTCATTGTCTAAACACTTAATTATTTTATATTCATTATTATATTTTAAGTTTTAACTCAAACATTTATTTAAAATTTAAAATAAAATTTTTTGCCTGCGTTATCTATTTAAACATTTTCTTTATAATTATGGGACAATCGATATGTGTCTTACGTTTAACTAGATTTTAAACCTAAATTAAAAAAACAAAAACAAAATTTTGTCAAAATTTTACACAACATTAAAACATAATATATTGTTTAAAAAATTATATAAATAGCAAAAAATTTATTTTATATTCGGCCGTCAAATTTTATTTAAATCTTTATACTTTGTTTGCTTACATTAAAAAATATTTTTTTCAAATTGGTTTTAATTTAATTATGTTGATTTAAACTCTATTCTTTGGGGTATATCCAAATTCATAATATAACTTTAATAAATTAAAAATATTTTAAAACTATTTTTTATTTTTTCTAAATTTACATTAAATTGTATAGCAAATATACTTTGTTTAAAAATATATTAAATTCATAAATATTTTAAAATAATTAATTTAATATAATATTGTTTAAGTATATAATGGTTACACATTGGAAAATTATATAACTGAATAAATAAGCCAATTGTTTGTTTTAACCCTTAACAATGATAAATATTGTTAAATTAAAATTTATTTACAGTTGTATTATTCTTAATAATTTTATAATATAATAAATTTTATTTTAAAAAGTTTAAATCCCAAATATTTTTGTAAACTAATATATTAAACTAAATGCTGAAATATCAATTCAAATTGGTAATCATGTAATTTATCTGGTCTATTTATTACTACTTATTATTTATTTCATATTTTTAGATTATTAAAGCTGATTCGCTATTTTATTATATTTGCAAAATTTATTTTCTAATATTTTAATTAATATTACTATCTAATTATTAAATAGTTTTAATACCAGTTTTATATTAATATTATACTTTTAGCATTAAATTTTTATTTTAATAAATAATCCCATTATGAGCAAACATTTTTTCATCTACCCGCTGGATTTCAAGTCTCCCATACCTCTTTAATCAAAAAAAAATTGCATGCCAAATATTGATCCAAACAGGAGTTCATTTGCGTCCAAAACGTATTAAAGTCAATACAAGAGTGAGTGTAGTTATTGAGCGGTTCCAATTATGTATATCTAGTGCTAAATACCATATATGAATTACTTTTATACGTATTTCAATAATACGCAAATTAATTTTAACTTTATGTAAAAAACTCAGTTTACATGTTACATTTACTAAATATTTTTTTGCTATTCAAACCCAACTTTTGAATGTAATTTTTATTGTTTTAAAAATATTTGCTTAATTTTTGAATTAGAAAAAAAATTGTCAAATGTTCAAATGAAAATCAAACTGGTTTTTAAAAAATTTATAACAATGTTAAATTCTTATAGAGTTCAGGCAAATAGTTCATATTTATTTTTGTCCAAAATATTGTTAAAATTAGTATTACACATCTAAACATAAATTAGATAAATAATAAAATATTTTATTTTAATATTAAAAATTACATTTTGCCAAAAATTATTGCAAAAAATATTTTCAACAAATTATTTAACTAATATATTCTGCCAAAATAATTTAAATTGTAATTTTTGTTATAGCGTTTTGAACTGTAAAATTGACTAATTTTTATTTTTTAATTAATCTAAATTTTGTCAAAAATAAATTTTTGGTGAACAAACTTACATAAATTATTTTAAAATTTAATTAGACCTAAATAATTAATAAAATAATTTTTATTGCATTTATAAAAAAAAATATTTAATTATAATATTTTTTTAAATATAAATTTTATTAATTATTTAATGTCAAATTTTTTCAACAATAAATTTTAATAAATTTATTATTAACTAATACAATTAATAGTAAAATTTGGTTTATTTAAATAAATAAATTTGAAAATTGTATTTATTTATAAAACTGTAACAAAATTAATTTTTAATAAATTTTTAATTTGTATTGTTGCCAGAAATTAAATGGACGTTATACAATAAATCGAAAAGAATAATTTTATTTAGTTTCAATAAATAAAATTATTATTAACCAAATAATAAATAAAAAAAATTTTTATATTTTTTTTTAATTTTAAATTATTTGTAACTCACAATAATAGAAATAATTTATTAAACTGAAAAGTAAAATTCTTATTTTATACTTTATTCAAAAAATTAAGATTTGAAATTAGTAAAATATAAAATAAATATTTAATAAAATTATTGTGTGCAATTTTAAGTATTACAATTTTTAGAGTAAACAATTGATAAATTTATTTTAAAAAATTAAATAAAGTGCAAATTAAAACAAAAAATATTTCTAAAGTTTTATTTATAAAGTTGTTTATAATAAAACCTGTTTTATAACCATATTGCATTAAAATTAATTTGAAATTGTTTAGAAATTATATTAGTTTTACAGTACAATATAAAAATTAAGCTTTTTAAACTTTATACTTTTAATAAATAGTTATAATAATTTTTTTAATAATTTACATTTAATAACATTGAAAATTAAATAAAACATATTAACTTCACTAAATAAATAATCTTAATTATATTTAATGTTTCTAATATTTTTACTTAATTGATAATGAAAAATTAAAAAATTTTAGCTTGCTTTTATATCATAACTATATTTGACTTAACAATATTCGACATAACTATATTTGATCTAACAATATTTATTTTTAATTTAAATAATTTTTTATAATTTGAAACCATATATGATTTTATGTGTCGTAATTTATTGACATTTTTCTATACCATCTAATGTCTATAAAAAAGCGCCAAAAAAGCGATTAAATAATGGCCTTATATATCAATAAATAAAAACAATTTAAATTAAATAAATTTGTTTTATTAATTTGTTAGAAATAAGTAATAATCTTGGTTTTGCTGCTTTCCAATTATAAATCAAAATATTTTATTCAAATAAATTAAATTTATTAAATAAATTTTATTACAGCTTAAAATATTAATTAATTTTCAAATATTTATTATTTATTGTATAGCACTCAAATTTACCTTGAAGAAACAATTATTTTAATAAAAAATGTTTTAAATTATAAAGTTTTGATTAAATCAAATTGTTAAGTTTAATTTTCATTAATTATTAGCTTTTAAATATTGATTAAATAATATTTATTTTATTTAGATTTATATTAAATTGTATTAAAAATACATGTACAGTATTTAAAATCTATTAATTTTCTAAAAATACACGAATAATTTTAATTAAATATATTTAAAAACAAACAATTAATATAAATATAAAATAAATTTATAAAAAATTTATTAAAATGTTTAAATTTAATTTTAATTAATTAATAAATTACATCTATTTTAAAAATTTAAAGTCAATATTTGTTTTATAAAATTATGATTGATTTGATAAATAATTTATATTTTAATCAATTTTACTTGTTAAAGTTAATATATTATGAAAAATTATATATTAAATATTTACAAATTGGAAAAGAATAAATAATAGTCTACTCAGTTTATACAATATTTATTTTTGTATTCACATTTTAAATTCAACATTTTTTTAGTAGTTATTCATAATTTATTTATTTGTTATTTTGTTTTATTTATTCTATATGAGTATATTTTAATTATTAAATTTATTTAACGTTTAAATATTTGTGTTGTTTTTTATATTCCATTATTTATATCAAATAATTATTTTTGTTAAATTTTGTTAACTAAAGTTTATTTTAATTTCTAAAAAAGGTTTGAACAATGGTTTGCTTCAATTGAGTCAAAAATTAATTCAATTAAATAATGGATGAGCGCCGGAGAGATTTTGTTATTGTGAAAACTACAGCTCTGAAAATACTCACTATGTAATGCTTTATTGTGTCGACAGCAATTTAATCAATTATCCTAATTTTTTAGATCTATTTATTAAACAAAAAATAACTATTAAATTTATAACCGCCAATGGGGGCGTTTAAGGGGGTTTTTATTTAATAATTTTTATTACTTTTAACTTAAAAAAATTAGATTAATTTATTTTAAACTTTTCAAATATAATTACAAATTTTATTTAAATTTAAATTTCAATTAAAAAAATAAACACCATTTATATAAATTTACTAAAAATTTTCTTAATAATTACAGTTTATATTATGTTTATAGAGACTGTAATTTTTAAGAACAAATTTATTTGTTAATATATTTACTATTTTTTAAATATACTGTAATTTAAAATTAAATAAAAATTATGTCTATTATTTAAAAATGTATATTAAATTATCTAATTTTTTAAATAGTATAGGTTGTAAAAATATTTAAGCAAAAAAACCCTAAACGCCCCCATTGGCGGCTATAACACAAATAATTATTTTATTTATTATTAATTGTTTTAAAAAATAATAATTATTAAGCAAACTTCCGTCGACACGATAAATTCACTTATAGTCAGTAACCCTGGGCTCAAACCTGCCGTAGATATGGCGCATCTCGCGGTCACTTATAAAGTGATTCTATAAAGAGTGAATGAGTTTTGGAAGTTCCACTTGGTCGCAGTTATCAACATTTCATACCGAATAGTGGCTTACCAGTTAGTTATGCGTTTTATACTGCCAGAGCTCAAGTAGAATGTAGTCGGCTTAAGTTTAGAAGTTCTAAAATTTTTAAAAAAATTATTTTTGTCTATCATTATAATAACGTAAAATAATATTAAAACGCTTTAATTTATTAGTTTATTTGTTGAAATTTACTTTTCGACGACAAAAGCATGCAGTTTGTCGTTAATAACCGGTTTAGTGCATAAATATTCACGGGTTTAAAGTTTTGGGTTTTTTAGATTATTTGCCAAAATGTCAAACATCCCTAACTAAACATATGACATAATTGCGTTCATTATTAGCCAAATTTCATAGAATCCATTAAGTTAAATAAATATAATTTTTATAGTAATAAATAAATAAATTTATTTAATAATTAACTATTACTGTATATTAAACAACAAAATTGAATTATTAATAAATTCGCTATTTTTTTAGACCAAATAGAAATAAAAAATATTTTATAATTAATTAAATATATAAATAAAAATAATTTACAGTTATTAAAATTTATTTGTGTTTATTTATAATTAATTATTTTATATTTTATTTTTTTTATTATTAAATCTAAAATTTTTATAATTTTTTTCAAATAATACTTTAAATAATAATATTCAGATATTTGTTTTTTTAATTATATATAATTATTTTTAAAAAATTATTTTTTAAATATAAATTAATAAAAAATTTAATACGTTATATTTTACGTTTAAGATATAAAAATAAACTAATTTTAATAATTATCTAAAAAATAAATTATATTTTAAAATTTCAACATTTAAAAAAAATAGTCTAATCAAAAACTGCAAATAAAATAAATGATTTTAAATAAATTAATTATTAAATAAATAATTTTAATAAAACTAATATAAGATATAAATATTATTTTAATTTAAATCAAACATTTAAAAAATATTTACTGTATTTGTTAAACAACCAAAAATATAAAATAAAATAATTGACAATTAATAGTTTAGTATGTAGATGACGAATTTAATAGTTTTAAAAGTTAATTTTAAATATTACTAAAACATGTAACAAATAATATTCAAAAATATTAATTAAATTTTTACATAATAATTACTAAGTTATTTAATATACCAATATTTATCAAATTAATTTTATAAATAACTAAGATTTTAATAAATAATTATATTTAGATTAGATAAAGTATAATTTCAAATTATTTAATTTGTTATTTAAAATTTTTTTTACAAAAGATTTAACCTATTAAATTGAACTTAAATAATATTTTATAATTCATTTATACAAGATAACAACTAAAGTAATTCTAAATAAAAACATTTAAAATGATTTTGTAAAACTTAAAACATACATTATTTAAACAAATTATTATTTTCAATTAAAACAATATTTAACATAAAATTAAACTATTTACAATTTTTTATTAATAAATTATCTTACATCAATTTATTTAAATTAAATTAAATTAAATTAATATTAATTTTCAACTTAAAATAAAAACTATTATTATTTATTTATTTTATATTTTACATAATAAAAATTTTATTATATACTACAACTGGTGTCGTGCCAATGGACAATTTATATATTTATTACATTTGTTTTTTATTTAAATAAACATACTTAAAACATTTTTATAATTTATATAATAATTTTTACTATTAGATTAAATTTTATATAATTTCAAATAAAAATCAATTTAAAATTGAATTTAATTACTCTACATATTTAATATCAATTTTATATATTAAGCAATTTGAAAATATAACGTGATATTTATTTTAAAATTCCTGTAAATTTGATATACAAAGAATATTGTTATATTGTTGTAAAACCGTAAATTTTTGTTGAAATTAAAAAATATCATAGGCTTATAATAGAATAATTTTCGCATTGCCAGTTTAATGACAATTATTTTGCACTTTCCGTCACTAAATTCGTTGTGATGTGAATTGACGCAACTTAAAATAAGTTGAGACCAAGAAGACAATTGGTTTGGCAACAAATAAATGATTTATATTTTACTAATTTTTAATAAATTGCGCGCGTAAGTTGTTGTTTAAAGTTTAATTTAGTTTTAATTATATTCAAATAATTAGAAAACTAATGATTCAAAATGTAAACAATTATAATGTACGTCAAATCTGGGCTGAGACTAATAAACGAATTATTTTTATAAATACGTTTTAAAAATATGTTAAATTATGTAAATATTGTATAATTAATACTGTATTTAAAATTTATAATCTATTTTCTATAATTAATAAATATATAAAAATAGACAAAATTAAATCAATGTTAAAAATTAAGAAAATAAAATTTTAAACTTTACAACTTTAGATAATTATAACGAATAATTTTATTTTCAAATTAATTAATTATAAAATATAAGATTCAATTTTACAATTATATATATATATTACACCATTTTAAAAATTATAATAATTTAGTAAAATATTATTTATTTCTATAATTTAAATAAGTTAAATATATTTAATATTTTAGATAACAATTTAATTTATACAATAATTATTTTACAAGTAATAAATTTATAAAGTACAAGTTTAAAATAACGAATAAATTATTGTTATGATAATTATTATTAAAACAATTTAATTAAAAATTTAAATAATATAAATCTTTAAATAAACAATTTAATCATTAGTGTAATTAATATCGAAATATTGATTTTAAACATATTATTATTGTGTTTGAAGACAAATTTAAAAATTTAGGTATTATTTAAAAAATAATAGTAAAAACTAATTATTGATTATTTTGAGTTATGATAATTGTCAATTAAATTATAAAAAATCATAAATAAATCATTTTAATAATAAAAAGTATTTAGAGCTAATTGTTTTGCATTTAATTTAATAAATATTTCAATTAATATATTAGTCTTTAGTTTTATATTATAATAATTACAGTATACATAAATCAAGTAACATTTTACATATAAATAATTTAATTCTAAATATAATTCCAATAATCAATCAAATCCCTTATCAAATAATGATTAAATTAGAACTTTAATAAATTGTTTATTAAATATTAGTAAATAAAATAATAAATTTACAATGATAAATAATTTATTTAAAATTTATAAATAAACCTGAACATATTTTATTAATTTTATTTTTCAAAGAATTTATTTATAATAATTTATATAAAAAATAAATACATATAAATTACATTATATATAGTATACATTTAATTTATCATTTTTTTCCATGATTTTTAATTATTATAAAATAAACATAATATTAAGTAAAGTATAAATATTTAATAAAAATAAAATTATTTTACAGCTTATAAGTTTATTATTGAGATCCGCATAAAATTTACAAAATATTTTAGTTTGGTTTTATATGGTTTAGGTATATAAATAAAGTAGATATAAAACTATTTTCAAATTTATTGTCGGTCTAAACAATAAATTAGTTAATTCTTTGTATTTAATAATTGAACAAGAAACATTTAAAATAATTTAATAATGTATTAATCATTTTGTAATTAAAATATTATTTGTTATAAATTTAAACAAATTTCTTTTTTATTATTTGATTTAATTTTATATTCAAATTAAATTTTGTCACAATTTTTATTAAACAAACAGTGAATTTTATCTATTTGTTCTAATAATAGATCGGTATTTATTAATTATAGTTTAAATCAAATAATCATTTATAAAATACATTAATATTATATTTATGTATTAATTTGAATAAATAATTTACATTATTATATTATGCATAAAATTTTAAAAATTTATTAATATTGGTACAATTGTTTTTAAAATTTGATTTTAAATTAAATTAAAATTTTTAAATTTAATTTCAGTTTATTATAATTAATTATAAATAAAAACTAATTTTAAGATAGAATTTAATCTGATTTTACATTATTTTAAATTAAACTAATTTGTGTTAAAATTTTAACATTTTTTAAAATTAAGCTAATCAAAAACTTCAAATAAAATAAATCATTTTAAATAAAATAATTATTAAATAATTAGATTTAATAAAACTAATTTAAAATATAATTATTATTTTAATTTAAATCAAACATTTAAAAAATATTTCCTATTGATTTTAAATTAATTTAATATTAACAAAAAAATTATTGAAATAAAATAATTGACAATTAATGATTTAGTATGTCGATGAAGAATTTAATAGTTTTAAAAAGTTAATTTTAAATATTACTAAAATATGTTACAAATGATATTCAGAAATATTAATTAAAATTTTACATAATAATTACCAAGTTATTTAATATACAAATATTTAAATTTTATAAATAACTTAGATTTTAATAAATTAACTTTAGACTAGATAAAATATAATTTCAAGTTATTTTATTTTTTATTTAAAATTTTTCATATAATAGATTCAACGTATTAGATTGAAATTAAATAATATTTTATAATTTGTTTATACAAAATAACAATTGCATTAATTCTAAATAAAAATATTTAAATTAATTTTGTAAAAATTAAAACATACAGTATGTAAACGAATTATTATTTGCAATTAAAATAATATATAGCATAAAATTAAACTATTTACAATTTTTTATTAATAAATTCTTTTATACCAATTTAATTAAATTAAATTTAACGAAATTAATATTAATTTTTAACTTAAAATATAAACTGTTATTATTTATTTATTTTATTATTTACATAATGAATATTTTATTATATACTACAACTGGTGTCAGCCCACATGTGAATTTATATAATTATTATTTTGTTAAATCGAATTTTGTTAAGTCGAATATTTTTAAGTCGAATTTTGTTAACTCAAATATTTTTAAGTCGAATTTTGTTAACTCAAATATTTTTAAGTCGAAATTTGTTAAGTCGAATATTTTTAAATCAAATTTTGTTAAATCGAATATTTTTAAGTCGAATTTTGTTAAGTCGAATATATTTTAATTGAAAAAAATTTGAATATGGAAGTTGAATAAGGAATTTGGGTTTGGTACAAAATAAAAATTTGACTTAAAAATAATCGACTTAAAAAAATTTGACTTAACAATATTTTTAAAAACAATATTCTCTTTTAGGTCAAATTTATTTTTTATAATTTAGAAACCTATATGTTTATACAAATGGTAATTTGTTTACATTTTCTCTACCATCAGAGGTTTTAGAAAAAACAATAAACTGTTTGCCCAGCTAATTAGCAACATAAATTTATTTTGTTTATTTTGTGACGGGCGTTTGGAAGGCGTCACGTGATTCGACGTCGACTGTGCTGTTGATGTCGGTTATAGCGCGAGTGGTATCGGGCGATACGATCGGTGCGATTGAGTTGTTGAGCAAATGAAGATTAGTTGTAATCCGAGTTGAGTCGCGCTATATGTCCAGCGATTAAGAGTGTAGTTGTCTTGTATTGACGAGAGTTGTATCGATGAGGTGTCGATACGAGTGATCGGTTCGCGTCTAATATTACCATCAATTTGGCAACTAATGAGTGATCAGTATCAGTATTAAATAATATTGTTTAGACACGAAGTTAATTAAAAATCAATTTAATTAATAATTACTAAATTAGGAATACATTACAACTAATGCAACTGTTATTTAATCGTTAACGTAAACAATTAGTGTTGGGCGGAAAATAAAACTGTACTTATCAAGTAGCAAGTAAAGTTGTACATAAATAGCGTTTTAATATAATTATAAGCAAGTATAAATTTAAATTAAATGCGCGTTTCGCCTCACTTTATAGCCAAAATTAATTGAGCTTATTAAATTTGATTGATATTAAGCTAAACTGTGCCATTGCGGCGGAATTTAAATAAATTATTTGTGCAATAGATTTAAATATTAAAAAAAATCTAATTTTGCTTTTTACATTAAAAAATTTTACGTTTTAAATGTGTAATGCCACAATTATGTAAGTCATAAGTTGCAAATATAAAAAAATTTCTTATGGGAAAAACTAAAATTATTGTATTAAAAATTTGTAATTAAGTTTTTTTGATAAATAATATTAAAATTTCATTGTATTTGCAGAAATAATTAATATATTATTTTTTAATCAGTCATTTATTAACGGCTTTTTAAGGTTAATTAAAATATATAAATGTTTAATTGAAATCTTGCTTTATTTACTTAAGCATAATTGTTAATAAATCGAAATATTTTCAATTATATTTCTTATTGGTTAAGTAAAAGTTGTATATAATTTACCCTTTGTTTATAATTAGACCTGGGAAAATCTTACTCGGGAGTCAGTATATGAAGACGATCTTTGTAATTTGTAAGTTGCTTCTGACTACGTGTTTGAAACTATTATTTTATTTAAAACTTTTGTTTTATAAATAGCAATAAAAAGTTTGCATATTCATTAATTTAGTAAAGTTTAATTATAGTCTTAATTGCAATATGTTTTAGAGTTTAAAAGATGTTTATTAACACAAAACTTTTTATTAAACAAACAAAAAAGTGTATCTGCATTTATAAGACATTGCAAATATTACTTTTATGCATGTTAAAGTAGTGGGTATACCATATCGGTCGGTATTGTTGTCACGCGTGTATTGTTGCCAGACAAGAGTGCAATATGAATTTACGCGGTGTTAGACGAGGGTGCGCCCATAGAGGCTAGGGAGGTTAATCACCCAGGTAGGTCAGGCAGACGGCACCGGAAAATAACCCAGGTAGGCCAGGTATCTTTTTTCAAAATTTTAAAAATTTCGCGCATAGGTAGCATTGTTAACATGTAGATAAGTCTTTGTTGTGTTTCCCAAATCTTTTATTTATAAATTAAATATAATAAATTTATTAAAAACATTTCTATTTTACAGTTATTTAAATGAACACAATAGTAACATTAGTAAATATTTATTTTGTTTCATGCAATAATTTTTTATATAAAAATAGCTGTAATTTTATTTTTATAAAATTAATATTTATATTACTGAATAATTTAATTTGTTTAAAATCATTTTTGTTTTACATTTTATAGATAAAAAATATAATTAATCGATATATTTATAAATAATTTTTTAAATATTTAATACAGTTTAAATTAATTTTACTTAATTTTAAATTTTAATCAAGATATTACATGTATTATTGTTATTAAAAATTTTCGTTTCCATAATCTTAAATTATTAATTAAAATGATAAAAATTGTAGTTAGTAAGTGTCAAAGATTAATGTAGACTAAAATAACGTTATTTTTAAAAATACTATTTACAGGTATGTCAAAATTCAAAATTTTTGAATTACTTGTTGCTATTTGTTTAATATTGTATGGCAACATTATAGATATATTACTTTACATGAATGCAAATATTTATAGCACAAAATTTAAATTGTTACGGTCTTTGATTATTTGTGTTTTAAAATTATTTTATATATTAACAAGAAAATGGATATTAAATTAAATCATAAAAAGTATCCAACCTATTCAATCGGTTTGTATGCTATGTGTCCAATATATGCGAGTTGATCAATAATGACTGGTAAGAAATAGACAAATAATCAATAGCAAATAATTTATTTAAACGTTTAAATAAACGTTTCGAATTACAGTGTATTTACTTTGTTTTTATTATTGCAAATTTGTATAAATTATGCTAAAAATAAAATTTTAAAATTTTTAAAATATTATAAAATATATAAATTTTTAATCTATATGTAATAAATAAATTTTAAGGATTTAAAAATATTTTTATTTTATAATATAATATAAAGAAGGTTCAACTTGAATCCAAATATTTTATTGAAAATTTGCAGATTAATTTTTTAATACAAATAAATTTAAATTACAGTGCTTTAATTACTAATTACTTAATTTAATAAATATTTCTTATTTAATTTAAATTGTTTATATTTGTTTTATTTATTTTTAAAAATTAAAATTTAATATTATTTTAAATAAATGTAAAATATTATTTTATAAATTTTACATTTTGTTAAATAGATCTTAATTGGGTTTACAAATGCATACATTAAAAAAATTTAACAATAATTCAAATTTGTATAAATATTTAAATAGTTTATATCTTATTATTTAAAAAATAATTTAATTAGAATAATATATTCGTATTAAAGGCATAATTGCATTAATTTTTTTATTGTTTATTTTTTATATATATTTTTTTTTATTAATAATTGTAATTTGTTTTAAATTATTAAAAATTATTATTTACTTTAAAATTATATTTTATTTTAAAAACATTCTTTAATATTTAATTTATTTTTAATAAGTTATTTTTGTAATATTATAAATTTGTAAAAATTAAGCTAAAAATAAATTTTTTAATATTTTATACAATAAAAATTTATAAATTATATATAAAAAATCATATCTAATGAACCATTAGTAATGATTTAAAAAATTTTTTATTTTATTTTATAGTATTTTAGTTTTTGTGGGAACCAAATATATTATTTAAAAATATGCAGATTCAATTTTTATTAAAATTAATATTAATTTACAGTGTTTTAATTACTAATTAATTTTTTGATACAATTTAAAATATTTTGTATCATTCTTTCTTATAATATTTATTTTAATAAATTAAAATTTTATATTAGTTTAAATAAATTTAAAATATTATTTATTTTAATCTGACAATTAAATTAATCTTGGTTGACTTTACATAGATTGTATAAAATTTTAAATAGTTTATTACTTTAAGAATAACTTAAATATTTGTATTAATATTCTTAATTTCATTACTGTTTTTATTGTTAATTTTTCTTATATAAAATACGGTAAAACATTTATTGTTTTTTATTACAAACAAATTATATGTTCTTGTAATGCTTGTAAAATTCGTTTATAAGAACGTTTCACAAACTAAAAGACAAATTTTAATTATTGCTTAAGTTTTACTGTTTAATTAAAATTTAATTTTATTGTAACTTTATTGTTTAAACACATAAAATTTACTGTTTAGTTAAAACCCGACTATAGTTTAACCACTTTTTGACTATTTTTGTTCAAAAAAACCAATTGTATTGCTGGCAGAGGACAGAAATATTTTACATTTTGATTGTAAAGTTTGATTTAAAAATATTAAAGTTATTTATATGTTAAGTTTTTTATTATTTTATTAAAGACTTAATGTAAGTTTGTTAATTGTATTTGTACCGGCAAGATTAGCAGGTGAGGCCTCCTGATCCTTCCCGGTTAGATTGTGGTTATTGAAAGCATGTTTGGCGGCGCAATAAATTACGCGCTTATGTTATAATTATGTTAAAAGTTGTTGCTATAATGAAAAATTCTATCTCTTGTGGAACAAGTTACTTTTAGTTTATAAAAATACTTTACGGAAAAAATGTAAACATGTAGGAAATAAAAAACGTGCGAGCTGGGCTCCAATAATGCCAGAATCAGCCGTTGTTGTGGGTAAGCTTTACGTTAGAAAAACGGTGCCGACGGCGGTAGCATCGTTATGGCGCATAAAATCTTGGCTTAAACAGTTGTTATATTAAGATAATCTGAGAAACGTTGTGCAAATCCAGCTTAAGGAAATAGTTTTTTATTCTTAAATTAATTAATTTTAGTTGACATTTTTTTAAATAAACATTTGAAATGTTTATTTAATTATAAAGTATAATAATTAAAAATTTCAAATTTGTGTATATCAGAATGATTTGTAAAAAACATTCTAATATAAATAAAAAATTTATATTAAAAATATTAATAATTAAATTTTAATTAGATCTTTCATATAATTAAATTAATTTTAAATCAAAAAAAATAATAGAAAATATTTTTATATTTATTAAATTGTTAAATAAATGTTGTAATAACTAAAAACTGGCGTTTATTAGGCCAATAAAGTTTATTATTTAATTCAAATAACAATTAATTTTTTATATTTATATAAATTACATTTAACAACTTATTTAAAAAAAATATAAAATAATGAAAAATATTCTAGAACAATCGTTTAATACACAATAAAAATAAGATTATAAATTTTTTGTTTAAAAAAAATTTATAAAGATTATGCTAGCTATATGAGTGAAATAAATATTGAATTTCATTCTCTTAACTTGAGATAACATTACATCTCTTCAGTTTTATAACGGCAATGATTAGTTAATTATTTAAAATCCACTTTTCGGCACATAATTTAATTTCAATCGGAGTTTCGATTTTTTGCAAATTATTAATTCTGGCGCTTTAGGCGACACAGTCATGCACTTTACCGTTAATGATAGGACAATGCATAACACTTCTCTGATTAGACTAATTAGTATTAATAATTTCATAGTTTTTATGAAAATCTCGATTTAATAAAATTTTAAAAAACTAGTGTGTACATGCTTAATAATAAATTTGCTAAACTTTTTTTTTAAATTTATTTTTATAAATTGAATTTAAAACTAAAAAATTTAATAACATTAAATGCATAATTTATACTTTGAGATGAGATCAGAATATTTAATGTATATTTACTAAAATATTACAATTTTATAGTTATTTGTTAAAAAAATCATTATTGAAAATAATTAAATAAGTTTTTAAAAATAAATTTTAAATTTAAATGCTAAACATTAAAAATTACTTTACAACTATTAATTTATTAAAGCATAATTATTCATAATAAATAACTTTTTAAATTACTTAAACTTTATTAAACTATTATATGGAAAAATATTATTTAACAAAAACTTAAAAAGTTGTTAATAAAATTAAATTACCATCTTATATTATTATATTATTATTTTATATAAAAAAATTTTACGAATTTTAAAATATACAAATAAATTGATAACATCAAAAATAATAATTTAAATAAATATTTTTTAAATATTATTTTATCTATTATATTTAATTAAAAAATTTTACCAAAATTAAAATGTTAAAATATTTTTTAATATGAAATTATAAAGTTGTTCATTTTATTTTTAATACATTTTCGAAGAAATTGTATATATAGTTTTACCATGTCGTACCCCGTTTCACCATGTGGTACTGGTATGATTTCTGTTTATTAGCAACGGGAATTTGAAAGTGATAAAATATAAATAATATTGGGACCTTTTT
>JAQFXP010001022.1:0-22272 GCA_034693685.1 Belba bartosi
TGCTAATGTCGAATATGCTAATGTCGAATATGCTAATGTCGAATATGCTAATGTCGAATATGACAATGTCAAATATGCTAATGTCGAATATGCTAATGTCGAATATGATAATGTCGAATATGCTAATGTAGAATATGATAATGTCGAATATGTTAACGTCGAATATAATAATGTCGAATATGCTAATGTTGAATATGATAATGTCGAATATGCTAATGTCGAATATGATAATGTCGAATATGTTAATGTCGAATATGTTAATGTCGAATATAATAATGTCGAATATGCTAATGTCGAATATGTTAATGTCGAATATGTCGAATTTTAAAAAGTAACTATTTTTCTATTACTATTTTTACTTTTTAAAAATCTTCTGTTTCTCTGTGTTCCTAAAACATTGAATAAACCAAATTTAGTTCGAAAGTTGCAGTTTTATTTATGACTGAGAAAACAAATTGTTTTTAAATAACTGTTATATTAGGTTTTATAATTTTATTTAGCAAACAAGAATTTCAGATTAAAAACTTTTTAATGTTAAGTTTTATTATAAATGTTTAAAAATAATTATTAATTTATTTTTCATTTTTAAGTTTGAGTCCAATATCATCGGGTATTGAATCGTTGGATAAAAGTGAAAGTTTTGCTGCTTTTAGACCAATAGCGACTGAATTGGATAACGTGTTATCACTTATCAATCCAAAGATCATAGCGGAAGCAAAACTGTGAAAATATATAGCGGTTTTGTAAGCACTGTTAGATATTCTGTAATTGAAATTATTTATATATTTATACCAATCTCCAGCTCCAGAAACGTTTATAATCTGATTGTCCAAGGTTTGTTGTGGGAAATGATATACATTTAAACAAGTGTTTGCTTCACTTGTTTCTAATAACTATATTATTTGAAATAATATCAAACAATTGAATTGAGATTAATTTAGAATTAAAAAATATAATTTGATTATAATATTAATACTTGATATGAGTCAAAGAGCGGCGAATTAGGGCCGAGTTTAATATAGTCTTCTTTGCCAGACTTGGAAACAACTAATACTCCAAACTTTCCTAAAGTTATTATTATTGAGTGAAAGTATTTTTGCATAATTTGTTTTGACATTTTGAAACAGTTGTCAATTAATAAATTGAGCGAAACTTTGTTTATATTTTGAGTAATCGATTGATTTCTGTTCGACAAATAATTACCAATAGTTTCCAATTCATAATAATTTGGAGACATAAACAACAGAGACGAATGCCCATGGTTTGTTGTTTGGGCAAATATTTTTGAGCATAAATTAATGTCTGTCGGTTCATACCATACTTTGAAAACAAAAATTTTAATTTAATTTAATTGCAATCAAAAATTTTATATTTAAAGCAAATTATTTTAAGTTAAAAAATTAGCGGCATTTAAAAAATAATTTATAAAATTGAAAAACACAAAATTATAAACATTCAATAAATGATAGATTGTTTGACTTCTTATTCAATGAATTGTATTAATAAATAGTTTTTAAAAAAATCGAATTAAGTTAAGAAATGATAAAAGTTTGTAATCAGTAAAATGAATTGTATTCTGTACTCAAAATCTTAAATATCACTTATTGGACATTCGATGTTAAGGTGTCATATGTATTAATTAATGAAAACTTTTTATACTAAATCTAATTAATACAATTTATACATGTATTTAATTTACGTAATGTCCCGAAACTATAAAATAAAAACATTTAAATTATGTTTAAGTGAATATCATACTACTGTATATCTAATATTTCTTATATCTCGTTGTGTGGGCTTTCCGTCGCTACTGTTGTTACAGTAGGGCTATAATGAATGGATCAGATAATCCTCAACACACCCCCAACTCATTGAGGACATCACCGCCGGTTCACTCGCCTTAAGAAAGTCGAAAACGCTTACAACATAATTATATTATTACATTCTTATAGTGTTAAATACGAATAAATTAATAATTTTGCCTTGTTAAAATAAGTAATTTGATTTATTTGCATTAATAGTAATTTTTAAAAAGTGTGTAATATATAAATTCCTGGACTTAATAGTCGCTCAAACTATACAACACATCGGTTAATGCCTGGGTTTTGAACCTGTGCTTACAGGTATGAAATCAGGTATGTTAAAAAGTTGACGTCACGTGCAAATAGCAATAGCAATAGCAATGCTATTTTTCAAATGGCTGTGCTTTCAGTCAACTGAATCACTATTACTATTAAGGTGTGAATAGGTTTTCAGTCAATTGATAATTAAATTATACTTTTTTGAGACTTTAATGTCATAAACAAATCAAAAGTAATTAAAGAATGAACTAGAATAAATTGAAATTTCTAAAATGAAATTAATTTGTTGAATGAGATAGAGTATTAAAGAGTATCCGAAACAAAGTTCTTCACTCCTCCACTACTCTCCTCTACATTCTTCTAATAAATATCATATTGTTTACAAATGAAGTAATAGTTATTGTATTTTAGCTCAAATATCTGTTTGTCTTTCATAAGTCACAATCAAATTGTCTGAAAATATGACGGATTTTATGCGAAAATTTGTGCTCAAAATAGACGTTACGTCAGTACGTGCTGTCACTTATGCAGCAGTTTTCACATTCTTGACCGCAATCTTCACAATAATAGCCTTTTCAACCCCGAACTGGTTGGTCGCCGATGACCAACAGCCGGTGAAGAGGTTCGAGAAGTTGGGTCTCTGGGAGGCCTGCTTTCACACGTTCCGAGACGTCAACTATCTGTATGACCGCGAGTTTCGCGGATGTAAATGGCTTTTCGATGAAGACTATGCCTTTCTTCTTGACTTCTTAGAGCCCCGTATGTTAATTAATAATTATGTTTATATTTATTACTATACATACCTTATAAGTTATAACTTATAACAGTTAAATGAATTAACTCTAATATATTATTACTACAAAATGTCAAATCTTTTATTATTAGTATAGTTTAATTAATTTAATTTTTGATTCATTTGACTGAGTTATGACTTAATTGCTTAAATTCATTCATTGGTTTATAACTCTTATGCTTTCGACTAAACGATTATTTAAAGAATTACTCAATTTTAAAAATTTTGATTTAGAATTGAATTGAAATTTGTATTAATATATACTCAGAATACGGTAATTTAACTTGCTCATAAGTGCATTTTAATGTTTATAGTGTATAATGAAAAAATAAATACTTGAAAGCAAATAAGGCCTAACTTAAGGCTTATTCAATGAAAATAAGTATTAAATTTCCGAAACAGCAAAACGTATTTGAATTTCTGTTTTATCGCAAATCATATCAATTTCCAAGTTTGCAATATTTGTTAAAATAAATAAAATTTTAAAAATTAATTCTGTTTTTGTTTACGAAATCAAGTTTAGTCATTGATTATAAAAATATTGTAGAAAATGGTAATTGTTTTGATTGAAAAATTCAAAAATATCAAAGTGTTATAGGAATCCCTCAATCGGAAAGTGGAATAGGCCAGACAAGTATTCGAGAGAAGCTGGTACTGTTACAGTAGTAGGGCGTAGAATATAATACCTGTGCAGTGCTTATACCTGCTTTTCATGACTTTCTAAGCGAAAAATGAAGTTTTGTTAGTGAGAGAGAGGAGAGAGAGAGAAAAGGCGTTAAAAGTATGTCCGAACTCAAACCGTAGAGAAGTGACGAGTATTCCATTCATGAAAACAATTTGTGGCAAAACTTTTTTTGTGATAATAAATGTGTTTTCGTTGAAAAATAATTGAATTGAAGTTTACAATAGAAGTGGTGAAAGACCACTGAATGTGTTCACAATAGCTCTGATAATCGGGAATTGCAGCCAATGTCAGATCGGAGCCGAAGCCGTAGCCGAATGTCTGACGCAAGGGTCGTAGCCCTGGCGGTCACTGCCATTTGCTCACTTGCCACTTTCATAGCATTTGTAACTCCCAATTGGTTGGCCTCTGACCGTCGTCTATATGGCGCTAATTTTGTTAAATTAGGTCTTTGGGAAACGTGTTTTAGGAGTTACCACAACCCCTATGACTACGATCTCACCAAATATTATTCGGGTTGTCGCTGGATCTTTGCCGAAGAGTACCACAATATTCGGCACTTACTCATGCCTTGTATGCCAATTATGACAATCATTACATTTATTATAGAATAGCTCTAAATATTGATTAGATTTATATTACCAAACGATCCGGAAATTACATATTAATCAATGAACTGAATCGAAGCAAACATTTAATATTTATAACCATTTTCTTATAATTGAGTTAAGTTTTTGATTTGATTTGATTTACTTTATTCCTTCAATAGCTTTCTTCATCGCAACACAAGTCTTGTATACAATTGGATTCATATTCTTATTGGTCGCTTGTATTGGAGTTCTTGCAATTCAGTTATGTTTTGTCATTGACAGAGAAGTATTTGCAATGAAAGTGCTGTCCCTAACCATGTTGTTGGCCGGTATGTATATATGTATATGATTAATTCTATATTAAATCGAATAAGTGTTGTATAACGTTAGTACTTCCCTACCCATCACACCTTCATAGCTCTGTTCAACACAATCGCTGTAATTATATTCGGTATTTGGGGCGACGATAGGGACTGGATGCCAGACCACGACCACAACTTCCTGTCCTGGTCTTTCGGACTGGCAGTTGTTGGTGTATTCTTTGAGTGGATGTCTGCCATACTATTCTGGGCTGAGAGTAGAATACTATACAAAAAGGAACTAAAACGCGAACAACAAATGTTTAATTTAGAGCCAACTAATATCAAGGCTTAAAATGTATTTTTCAATTGAAAAACCAAAAACATCGCTAAATATATCGAATAATTATATAACCAATTAATCAAAGCATTCCGTCCTTTGTTATCAAGCAATACAATCTCATCTCTCGTTCACTCTCTCGACAATTTTATACAATGGAAAAACTTCCGATATTTTTGTATTTTGCACTTAATTTTGATTTTATTATATAATTTAAATATCAAATGACATAACTGTTTGTGTCGGTAGAGTTGCATTGATTTTGAATTTAAGATTCGATTTGTATATATAGATAATGAGACTAAAACGAAAATCTCGATTAGATTCTCAATTAAAGATAAATTCTAACAATTTGAAAACATTGTATTTTTATTTATCTAATTTACAACATATTAATAATTTACGACATTTTGAACGGACTTGCAATGAGATCTTTATAACCAAAACAATTCTTTCTTTAAATTAAACAAATGATTAAATTTTTATTGAATAACTGTAAGCATTCAAAAAGAATATATTGTTATTCAATAAGATTTGACTTAATATTTTGATTAGAGATGAATAATTCGAATTTGCTTACAAAAATACTATTAATAATTGAAAAACATCAAGTTAGTAGTCTTTTCGAACAGACAATTCTACAGTTGCTCCTGCTACTACTGTATAGCATTATATAGTATAGTATGTACTGTACTATAATATATTATATATATCAGTACAGTATACTGTATATTAATTGCTTTTATAACGCAAATTTATCTGAACTAAAATCAATAATATTCTATAGTTTTGTCAGTTATAATGATATAATAAATATGAATAACAGAACAGAATTTAAAAAAATTATTTTAAACATGTATCGAATTAATTAACTAGAATTTATATTTATAAATCATTTATATTTTAACGACTTTTTTCAATAACTTAACAAAACTTAATAATAATTTAATTTAAAAAAAAACTATATATATACAGTATACTCCGCATATAATCACTCCGCTTATAATCACACTCGGTTATAATCACTGCATATTCAAAACACCAAACGTTACAAATAGTGTTATTAATGCATTGGTTATAATCATTTTCGGCTATAATCACTTAATTTACCATGCACCAACGTGGTGATTATAAACGGAGTATAATGTATATATATTTATAGAAAACTTAGGAATTTTGTATTGGAACTTTTATAATTAAAGGAATACCAAAAATAACACTAATTTGAGGTTTGAAATGATTAGAGCATTTGCCACACATTTGAACATCAATTTGTTATTTGAGGCAAAGTTTTTGAGATTTCAAAATCAATTTTATTGTGAGAATAGCCAAAATTTGTGAGCAATAGTCGAAGTTCATTCACGATTCTCGACATCACTTCAACTCTTTTCTTCAAATCTTCGTTCTCTGTCAACAGTTGATTAATTCGGATTTCATTGAATTTCAATCGTTTTTTCGCCTTTTCTCTACTCTTGCGAACAGCGATGTTATTCTTTTCACGTTTTTGTTTGTAATCCTCACCACATCTGTTGACATCTTTCTTAAGAATCGGTTTATCGGCAATTCGTATCGATTCGCACGTATTGTTGGCCATGGCATGGGATGAGCGGATTGTTGTCGAGAATGAGTTATAGTTTTTGAAGTTCACTTTAAACTTGTCTGAGTTCTGACCAAAACACGAATACTGATAATTATTTTGATAATTACTGCTGGTTGAAAGTGAAATTTGTTGTTGCATTTCAACAGTCATACAACTCATACCAATTTAATAACTCGTATTTCGATCAATAATTGCAACACAAGATTAAGTATAAGTTGCGAAATGCTATTTCCAATGCATTCGAATACTCGTCAGAATACTTGCGAACACAAATCATAAAACATATTCTTAACTATAATATACAGTATATACATAAGATATAATATATATAAATAGTGTATATAACGAGTAATTTTGTATTTTTAAAAATCTCACAATTTAGGTAATTCTGACATTTATCTGTAATTTATTTAAAGAATAAAAGAATATATTGCTTGTTAAAATTGGAAACTATTGAATTAGACTTGAAATAAATTGATAGAAAGCAAAGAAATATTAAAGAAAGCAATAATGATCTGATGTCTGTTAAGAGTGGTATATAAAGTGAAGCAATAAAACTATAGAAGTCTTCTAAACTGACAAAACGATAAGCAGTTGTGAAATGTATATCTCTTGACTCAGTAGTCTTGAGCAATAGTACTGTAGGATAACTAAAAAAAGTTTTGTGCAATACTCTTATGCCTGCATCACATAAATTAGTAGTTAATGGCAACACAGCAACTGTAGCATTGATTTGAATACACGCCTGTCGTTCGCTTTCGAAATCTACAGAAAGAGATCGTTTACTTAATATTACACTATTTGTCAAATGCTCTTAAAATATAGATTATCTAATGTTTGCGCAATTCATTTGAGACACAAAAATTGATTTTAGAAATAATAATATTTTAGTTATAATTGTTGTTTCGGTTGTTTTGCGAACTATATGCGAAATGCAATTCTTATATTCGTTTTCTTTTGATCAATACATTCAATGTCGACATTATTTAAAAGAATATCTTTAATAAAAATTAACTCAACTATTATTGTATATTGCATACATTGCATACATTGTATATTTTGCATTTTGCATTCTTCCCAGTTTATTCAAGACTGACTGAACAAGTTATCTACCTGACATGTATAATGCCTACAATCCGGTGCAGGTATGCTGTGCGCAAATTCCAGACTAAACTCAGAGCTCCTATTTTCAACGAGTGTTTTCACTAATTCGTAAATCGTAAACATTCTCTTAATTTTTAGTTTATTTATTTCATCTTGTTGATTTGACAGCGTTTTAAACTTAATGCGAGGCAAGTAAGAAATGATTGAAAAAATTCCAATTATATTAGACTTAAATATATTAAAAACGACAAATCAATTGAAATAAACTGGAGTGAGAGTCGTGTGGCGTCTACTGCACTACTGCATGGGTGTGGCGCTAATGTGGTTCCGGAAATCAAACTATCATAATAATTATTCTGGATTGTCTAATGTCTAATGTCTAATTCTAAATTGTTCAGACATGTTTTAACTGATTTTATTTTGCATTGAAAATACTTAGACTAAGCATTGAGTGAACAGAGATTGCAATGTCGAGTCTGAGTGGAGGCAGCAGTCGGTTCAGTGATATACCGCCTAAATATCGTCTGAAGACATCATACACTTTATTGGCCTCTAGTTATGTCGCCCTTTTGGCTCTCATTACTTTAATTATATCATTTGCCAGTCCTTACTGGTTGTCATCGCACGCATACACTTATAAAAACTTTGTTAGACTCGGTATGTATTTATTGGTCTATTTGTCGATTTATTATTATTTCTAATTTGATGTCTATATCTATTCTAAGGTCTTTGGGACTTCTGTTTTGATCATTACAGGTATGGTATCAGTCCGTTAACTCTTAACTAATTATATATCTGATACACAGTTTAGATAACTAAACATTTTGCAAATAATTTAATTAATAATTATTATTGTAGTTCAATAATCTAATCAAAGAAAATTTTGTTTTTTCTATTTATTTAAGTGTTTTTTTTCAATTTTTCAAAAATTCCAGCCATTAATCAAATTATTTTAGATTTTATTTTCAAAATATTCAAAACAAAAATTTGAATTTTTAATAAAACCTTAATATCTAAACACTGTTGAAAATTTTGAGTCTATCGTTAATCATATCTGAATTTTTGTTTTGTTTTTGAAAATTCCTTTAGAGGATTGCATTACAAAATTCAACTAAAATTAATTAATGCAATTATTCATATAAAACTAGCACCTTGATTCATTTTGATTAAAATTTTAAGTTTTTGCATAAAAAGTTAATTCAAATTAAATATATAATAATTTATATAATACTACTGTATAAAAGAGCTATTATAGTTATTATATAAGTAATTTGTTTGTTTATTGAAATAAGACTACCATTCAAATTTTCATTTTAGTTTTTCTCAAACTAAAATAAAGATTTGTTTCTAAAAAACACAATTAGTGACTATGACAAGTTTATCATGTTCAAATTTAGTTTTACCGTAAATCTCGAGTAAAGGTAAACTTGGTTAGAGGTGTGGTTATTGTGGGATTGGTAAAATATCAAATTTAATTTTCACTACTAATTTTGATTTGATTTAGCTAAAACATATACTTTTTGCTTATTGCATGATGAAAATATTAAGATCAAGCAACATTATTCAAATTTATTTGCAGACACCCGCCGTACCAATACGACGAAATATTCAATGGCTGTCATTGGATATATAGTTCAAAATATCAAAACATTAGAGATTGGTTGCAACCGGGTAAACATGATTAAATTTTAACAAATTATAATTTGTTTGTCTAATTGAAACTCCAATCATAACATTTCTAACTTACTATTAAGTTGACTAAAGAAGTGATAAAATAAGCTAAGAATTTATGATTGGTGTTCGAGGACTACATACAGATATGATACGACAAAAGTATATTTGAGGTGCATTTACCAATAATTGTTAATTTATCTAATCTTATCTGGAATATAGGCTGGTTCATGTTTGTTCAGGGAATGTTATGCATTGCGTTGATATTTTCCGTCTTAACATTGGCCGCAATCAGTGTAACTCTAATGCATTTCTATAATAGATATGTGATTGCAATTATCGGAACTGCATTTCTTATGGAAGTATTAGCCAGTAAGTAGTCAGCTATAAATTTACACTTGCCTTTTCGACTATACATTTAATTTTTAAATATTGTCTTAAATGTTTACTTGCATCAATATTATTATAAGATTGTATTACTTACATTTAAAATATATCCTAAGACTATATATATGTCAAAATGTATGTCGAAATGTCGAGAATCTATTGATTGAAAAATTAATATATTTGATATTGCAATAGCGATTCCACTTTTCGTGGGTTGGCTAGTGTTTAGCATAAAGCATTCGGTGCGCTCGTGGCTAATGTACCCGATGTACAACCACCTGGACTGGGCCTTCTATGTCGCCATCTTCTCATCGCTACTTCACGCGATTGCAGCGATTCTTCTATTGTATGAAACGGTGAAAACTCGACAGAGAAAACAGAAATTAACCAACTTGGTCTACAATATGCAACCCAGGTCTTAGTTGTCCTTATATGTCACTCTATACACTCTATACATTATTATAGTACACATATTACTATAGAGTATAGAGTATAAACACTAAAGTAATCCAAATTTGCACATCTCTTAACAATTCCATTCATTGCATGTTTTATTTATCGTAACTTTGCTTTTACGCCAATCATTGCAATCCATTTTGTTTTTATTTTTTTTAAATAATTATTTATAAATTTAATTCATTTATATTTAGTTTTATAATTAATTTATAAACAATTTTTGTTTAATTATGTCCAAGTTATTTTGCTTTTATATGTTGAGTAAGAGTGGCTTAAAATGCAAATCAATTAAAATAAATAAAACAAAATTTGCTTTTAATTTGCTTTTACTGATAGCTCGTAATTAATTATATTTAGGGAACCGAATGATGCGTTCGATTCAAGACCTTTAAAAAGGAAATCTGAAAAACAGACACATTTTGCCGAAGTTTAAAACACAATTCATACAACACATCTACATTGTAATACAAATTGCGCCAACTAATTACATGTTCATTATATACAAATAACCCGGGCACTATTTTTTGCACTAAAACTTATTAACAAGTCACGACTAAATTAGTTTTAGAATAACTATAAAAAACGCACTTGATCAATTGAGGAAGACTCGAGTGACTCACCTGGAATTCGGTAGTTTGAGCAGAGGTCCAATGTGTAGAGCATACTATCAATTGGAATATTGGCGTCGATGACAACTAGTGGTGCACTACAAATGTCGTTTTCAAATTGTGATATCTATTAAATGGTTAAATATTTATATTAAAGATTATACTATAATATATTTACGATATATTCAGTACAATATATACAATATATTTGCAATATTTAATAATAAAATTTTTTAATCTAATTAATTCGTATTACATGTTGTCTTGTAATTAACTCATGAGCTCTCATGTCTCCGACCAATAAACCACATTCGCCTCTGCCGTCGACAATCACACTGCACGAGGAGGTGGCTATTTGTTGAGATATGTGAATGCCACTTCGATTCTTAATTACAAACAAATTTTACACATTATTATTATTATTATTATTATTATTGATAAGAAATATGCAGTAAAGCCATCACTAATACCTTCAATGGATTGTTATTCATAATTGTTTCTCCATTTGTATCGTTTCCAACGGCCGATATGAACAGAGGATTCAAACCTAGTCTTGAGAGACAATCAAAGATATTGCGTCCGACGCCACCCAAACTCACTTTAATACTGCCTTTATATGTACTTCCATTTAACTGTTTTAATGTTAAAATGTAAATATTATTTACTAAAATTTAAATTGAGCAAATATATATATATCAAGTCAATAACAACTATTAATATACTCAAAACCAGCAATGCGCGCAAGATAAGAAATCAAAATGTTTGTTAACTTTTATACCATTTGTTAATCATATAAAAACAATATGTCTGCAATGTCCACCAAGGTCAAGTTTTGGATATTGAAGATATATTTGACAAATCGCCCACGGGCCACTGCAAATAACTTGTTTTGTAATTGTGAACAATCAGTAAAAAAAGCTAACTTATATTTTAAACTCTTAGGTTTGTGACAGGTCTACAAATATTAATTGGCTAAACTTTATTTATATTTTATTATATAAGACTTTACAAATAATTAGCAGTTTTAAATATTGAAAAATTAATTTTATTTTTTTACTCTAAAAACATTATTATTATATCAAATTTAAACTTTTATAGTTAAACATTACTAGTCATATAAGAATGTAATACGGTATGATACATTTTGAATTAATTAATTTTTAGTTAAAATCAGAGATTGAGAATGTCGTTTATTCAAGGGGAATCAGGAGAGGGATTTTTTTCAAAAACCGCTTAAAAAGTCTTAAAATCACTTAATTATATGTAGGATTTAACCTAATTAAACTGGATTTAAACTAAATTTAGTTAAATTAATAGAATTTAAACAGGATTTAGGAAAAATATTTAAATTTTGTCCATAAAATTTTTTAAAAAATTGCCGGACACCTTTGGTGGTCTGCAAATCTGGGGAGGAGTTATCTTTTTGCTAGGGGAGATAAATGCCAATTTTCAAAATTAAAGGGATTTCTTGCTGATCCCTCCTTCTCAATCTCTAGTTAAGATATACTCTTTTTTAATCACGCCCTGGGGCTTTTTCTCTGCACAATCGGGTATTTTTACTCAGTCAGGTACGGTAACTCTGGATAGTGTTACAGTTTTAAGAGTACACGCCTAAACGCTCCCTATATGTAGTTTGTGGTTAAACCGCTCGTACACTATCAATAAACGAACCTTGGTAACCAGCCCGCGGTCATCTTGCCCCCACAAGCCCTATCAAACTCAGAAAGAATGATTAACCAATGCGGGATTCAAACATACCGTTGCCTAAATTTGCCTACATACATTAGATGTCTGTTTTTAATTATTTATACAGTGATAATATTAGAATATTTTAAAATATGTTAAAACAATGAATGATGAATATAAATATACCCAAAAACTCATAAGTTTTGTTCCGAAAAATAAATATTCTTTTTTATGGTTCAGAGATTAAAAACCAAAAAATGACAGAATCTAGAATCTTTACAATTATTATATTTCTTTATTCTCTTGAATTTGGAACAACTCTATTATCAGTTTATTTTAATTAAAAATTATTTCACTGCTGATGAATATATACACATAAGTTATGTATTGTAAAATATTTTAATGGAAAATTTTGTTTAACTAAACTTAAATTTGTTTTTATTTTATTTGCAATATTAATTAATTTATATACAATTAAAGTCTCAAAGATATTCAATTAAAAAAGAGTTGAGTTAGTTAAACTGACCATGCAATGCTTTCTCTTAACATCAAAATTTACTGTTTTTTGGTTTTACTCGTTAAATCACGTTTAAAAATAACTACCATCAAATTTATAAACTGCGTGAAAAATTCTAACTTTATTTTTTTTTAATTATTTAAAATTTAAAAAAGTTGCTTTTAACATAGTTAATCTAGACTAGTTTTATAAATTTTTTAAACTGTAACGTAACAGCGGCCAAAGCCTGAATCAATTAATTCCTCTCCAAAATTTATAAAATTATTCTTAATTAACCATGTTAAAAGCAGCATTTTATCAATTTTAAACAGATAATAATAAACAAATTACTAAATAATTTTATTATACTTTGTAATTTTTTTATCTTGCTCTAGTTTCTGTTTTACAATAAATTGAATTTATTTAAGTAAAATAAAAAATATGTTTCTCTACTCCTCTATCTATTTCTATTAGTGTTGTAAGAGAAATATAATATAATAGAACGAATAAAGCTATTAAATGCTTAATACAAAGCGAGCAATTAATGACGCGAGAGCTCAGCCAAAAATTACAGAAAATTTATTCCAAAACCTAATGAGAAGAGTAATGACAAAACTCCAAACTCCGGCGGACAGAGAGGTCCAATCAACGGTTAAGCAAAAATTAAAGTTAGAACATTGTTTTTTTAATTATACAGTTTCTGATAATTAATAAAATAAATTTTTGTTTTATACCATTTTTGTTTCTTCTCTTTATATATATTATAAAAAACAATTAAAATATTATAAAACAGATTTTAAATTAATAAAATAGTTAAATAAAATAAATTATCAATTTACAAAATGCTAAAATTACTTTAAAATATATTTTTTCCTACACAAAATATTTCAATTTTATAATTTTATGTTTGATAATATTTCTTAATTTGGATATTTTAAATAATTTTGAAGTAAAATTTATCTTTTAATTTATTTTAATTATAAATTATATTTTATATTTCAAATTTCATCTTTTTGCAGATTTATAAAAAGCTAGATAATTTTTAAATTTAATTTCTAAACCGAGTTATTAAAATATATTTTGTCACGTTTAACAAATTTAACTTTAGTTTTCTCCTAAACTTTAGCTGAGAAAATAAAATTATTCATTATTATTTTTTTTTCAAGAAATATACTATTTAAATATTTAAAAACTAAATAAAATTCAATAAAATTTACAAAATGTAATTTAAATTTTGTTTAAATATAGTTATATTGCATTTTATTACAAAAAATATCCACTTTTTATTTTAATTATACCACATTTACTAAGATTCAAAATAGAGAAATCCATCAAAAATTTTTAAAATAATTTATTTCCCGAACTTTAGAAACATCTTTCTATAAAAAAATTACCGGAGTCAAAGGCAAATAAATTTAATTAAAAAAATTTAATCTTAGTTAAATTAAAACCAAATTAATTAGGTTAAAATAGTTTAAATTAAATTAAATTGCATACATAGTTTTATATGTATCTTGGGGTTTTAAAATTTTCTATATTCTAGGTCTTAGTCAAATTTTTGTAAATTTTATTTTTGACTCAGCCTCCACCTTTCAACCCTAAATTGCTGTTTTTTAATCTATGTTTTTTAACCTAGAGTATTTTAATTTTTACTGTTTTTTATAAAATTTAATTAATTATTCTTAAAAAGTTTGGAAATGATTTAATAAAAACTTTTGTTAATACTGTTAATAAATTTTTAAGTATTACTCTGGCATATTTTATTTGGTTTTATTTTAATTTCTACTGATTTGTGCAAGTTCATACATAAATTTGTGTAACTAATCTTATGAATAAATTAATGAACAAAAGCTTTAAACATGATTTTGAGTTTATTAATATTTTAGTCGCAACTGATGTTTATGTCCGACTAAAATACAGAATTTCAAAGTCAAGTCCAGAACTTGAAGACAGCAGTTCTGGTTTGTGCAGACGCTAATGGCTTTGGCCTTGTTTACATTGCATTTCTGGACTTCCGTTGTTATTTCTACTAAAACTAACCAATAAATAAAATTCAATAAAAATCAAATTTCCTCTTAATTTTGACATTTAATTGAAACCATTTAGCTAATTAATGTACATTGTAGTGATTTCTTATAAATTTAAATTAGTTTTAATATCTAATTATTTATTAATAAATAAATTTACATTTTAAAAATATTTATTTATATAATTTATTTCATTTAATTATACTATTAATCGGCCTTGTTTATATTTTTTTATTTGATTAATATTAATTATTTTCAATATATTTCTATTTAAAATAAAGATATATTCTTTATAAAATATACAAAATTTTATATTTATTTTATATTTCAAGTTTTTATTGATTTTATTTAGGAAACTGCTTTAAAAATAAATCCAAGCTTTTCTTTTCTTTAAAAAATCGATAATATTCTATTACAACAAAACTATTTTTTAAAATTCTTAATTCAATTAATCCAATATTTGTTTGCAATTTAAACTCTTTTCTAATTATCACAAAATTAATGACTTTTAAGTAAAAATTTATTTATATAAGACATTAAAAATTAAAAAATATTAATCATAATTCTTTATACAAATCAAGAAATGCACACAAATATTAACAAGATAAATGAGATAACTTAAAATTTAAAACTTTCCCCACTTAAATTAATCTAGGATAGTTTTGCTATTCAAATTTTTAGTAATTTATATAAAATAGTATCTTAGATTGTAATATTTATTTGCCGATTGTATTCCGGGTTCTATTCGCTACTTATTTGCTAAACTAATGCGAAGAAGGAATTTCAAACCATATGTCAAAATCTAGCGATAGTTTGAAGTTATTTTGCGTCAAAAATGAAAAAATAGATGCAATGAAAGCGCAGGTCTTCTCAATGTCTACTGAATACCTCCGGCGACACAACTGAGTCAACGCAAGAGACACCGAAATACTCTGTCTCTGAGTCTGTGAGTCTTATATAACAATACTTTCCTGATCAATGTTTAATGCATTTGATGTTTTGCCTTAACCTGAACTCCGCTTTTCTTACGTTAGTGACGACTCATTCTTAACTCAAACAATCAATTCTATGTTCTTCAGACGCTTTACAATACTCTAAAAACTTATTTCAATTAAATCTTTGCTATTATTTGTTTAATTATTGCTTTAAATTTGTTGAATGGAATTCAATTTCGATTATTGCGATCACATATTGTTGGGGTAAGCAATCAAAGTATTTCAATTCAAATATCCAATCCTTTCAATCCATTTCAGTTATATTTAGACTCTTTTCTCTCTTTCCAATTGCATGAACTCTGTATAGCAAAATGACAAAGTAGCATTTTTGCTTTAGTTTTACAGATAGCTTACCAGCCTTAGAATATTATATTTGACCAAGGGCTAGCTTGGGTAGCTTGTTAAACAGACAAAGCAAAATTATTTGTCAACATAATTAAATTTTTCTAATAAGAAATATCAAAAATAAGTATTTGTTTAACACTAAAACAAAATTTATATATTTTTTTAATTAATGAATTAAATATCTATTTGTTATTAATAATCTAATTTCTGATATTAAAGTCACGCTTTCTAACTAATATTTGGTTTTCTAATATATGGATATAAAGAGTATTTATTTGACTTTACAAATAATTGAAACACAGAAAATATAGCAAGCAAACGATTAAATTAATTTAACAATAAAAAAATTATTATTATAAATTAACTAGATTAAAAAATTTTATAAAAATAATATTAGAATAAATTGTAAATTTTAGAAATAATTTTAAAAGATATATAATATATATTTAGATTAATTGTTTGGAAAATATATACTTAGAATTAATTACAAAATGTGTTTAAAAAGATCGGATGAAACTTGTTTAGTTGGCAAAAATAAAGATAAAAATACAAACAATTTAGAATTGCTAATATTAAAAAATTTTGCAAGAGTAGTAGAATTTATAAAACACATAAACACTTTTTTCTTCTAACAGCTTGTCAATTTGTGCAGTAATCAATATACATTGTATAATGTATTTAATTTTATTTTGTTAATAATATTTCAAACAAATATATATATTATTTTATAGAGTTAATTCAAATTTTTGTTTGCATTTACAAATTTAGCCAAAAATTGTAGTGAAGCACAAAAATGTTTTCTGAGAACATATCTTCATTTTTTAAATGTCTGAATCTGTTTTGAAAATTCTCGGAACAGAGCATTCAATTGAATAGAGAAGACAAAGTCATAGCAAAACAGCTCATATTTAATGGATTTGAAAATTGCTTAAAATGACAGAATCTATATTCATTCAAATGATTTATAGTCGACTACTTCACACATTTGAGTCTAATAATCAAAATATATTGCATTTTAATGCATTTTTCCTAAATAGAAATCTCTTTTAGTTGACTCAAACAAATGTTTGGTTTATAAAAGAAACTTAAGATAAACCTATTATTTCAAACATTTTTTCTTCTAAATTCAACCAATTTTGATAGAACTAAGTTATGCCTTTATTTAGTAAAAACACTTTTTTAGTGAAAACTAATTGAAATTCTTAAGTGAGTTATAATAAAAACAAAATTAACTGCAAACTCAAACTTGCAAACACCACTTGAACCCAGTATACGGACTATGGCTACAGTATACTGTGCTCAGCCATCGTCTCAGTATTGCTCTATTGCTTTCATTAATTATTTATTTGTTATTCAGGAATATAAAAAATGATCTCATTATCCATTAGTATTTATATTAATGTATTTCTTATGCGTTTAAGCATTAAAATTGTTTATCACTTCGACTTCGAATAAACCCCCGATTCTATAATGGTATCCTGATTATTTAGATTATTCAGACACTACAGTACTGTATTTCAATATTTATTCTTAATCTTGTTTCTCTTTTTAATTGAATAAAATTTTTGTTGGTTTAATTTTTTCCTTTTTTTGGTTTTAAACATGTTACAATCGTTATTTTATGCAAAAACTGTTTAATATTAAAAATAAAAATGTATGTAATAAAAATGAGTGATAAATTTGAATTGATAATTAATTCATTGCTTGGTAAAATGCAAGTTCTAATACTATCGATATATTCATCTAAAGTATTAATATTATAATATCTGTTACATTAATAACATATTTCTATCTTTTTTGTTGTAATAGAATCGATAACTAAAAGCGGAAAACATTATATGAGAGCCAATGCAAGAAATCGAGAAAAGAATAAATGAAACACAAAATAAAAAGATATCAAATATAACATCACATATATCTGATATACAGTATATATAGTAAAGAATATCTAAAATAAATAATAAAATTAGAATTATATACAATTGTCAAAATCTATTTATAATGAGAGTTAGTTGTCAAACCCTGTCTACAAAATATATTATAAAAGAATAGTTTAATTGATTGAAATCGGAAGAGAAGTTGAGATGAGATCTCATATTTCCAATGTAACTCTTAGATAACAACTACAAACTCAACAAATACAGCAACTCAAGAGTCTATAAGAGCCAAATGACTGCCGCATCCATTCAAGTGCTTCCGACGCCAACCAAATGCATTGGAAATAGAAAATAAATTTCTTCTTTAGTAAGTGTAGCGGAACTCAAAATCAATAAGAGTTCGAATCATATGATATCGATATGAAACCAATTTCTTATAAAAACATTAAAAAAGAATCTAATTTTTGGTCATTCAGACAATGAGAATAGAGTTATAGACATTTATTTAAAAATATTATCTTCAACCTGTTTTATTTTTTGCTTCTTTTTCTGTTGTGGTGACTCTCAACTCTCAACCAACACCAACTACACCAACACTACATTAGACGTAAATCTCGATGTTTCTGACGACAATGAATAAGGCGATGAGATATTACAGATTTTGGATCTATTCTTGTAATATCGCCCTATTGTTCGCTACACTTATATATATGTTTGCCTTCATATATGTGCTAAACGACACGAAACTCATGTTATTTCCTTCAATCAAGTTATATCAGCCAACGTTTCTCTATAGTTATTGCGCTATTATTCTTCAGGGAGGAGTACTCCAGGTAATCATCATTTAAATACAATACCTCTTCTGCTAAATCTAAGCCGCGTTTGAGCTAAACTCATTAAGATTGTATTTTGCTTAAATAGTTTATTGTAACCTTAATAGAAAATAATTCCAAAATAATTTAATATACATTTGAAATAAAATCTAGATTGCTGATTTTATAAAGCATTTTAAATTAAACTAAACAAATGAATCGATTGAAAATTTAAAAAGTATTCTAATACTATAAATGCATTTTATTAAGCCAATGCATTTATTTTAAAGTATTAATACAAGCAAATGCATCTTTTAGTACATATGTGTGCTTTATATTTAGTATATATATATATTTAAATTAGCTATAAGATTATTCTACGATAAAAACAGAATGCGCACATTTTTGCTACTAATATTGAGAAATATTTAAATTATAAATACAGTATTGATATTTATAATACTGTTAGAGAAGTAGCGCTGCTTATATACTAGAGAAATGAGTGTAGAGTAGATTATATTAATTTTTTGTTGTTGTTGACTACGATTTTTAGTCAAATACAGGTATTTCAGTTATTTGTATATTATTAAGAGACGTAATCTTTTCAAAAAGCTTTTACTGACTCTGGAGGCGTTAACAAATGACATTTATTTAATATGCGCTCATCAGCAAAATGTTAGATAAAATTTTTGATTTACATTCAATTTATTGATTGCTTTAGTCAGAAAATGAGTGAATTGCTTGAAAATTAAGTTTTGCTGAAAATATTTTGCAGAAATCGCTCTATTATTCTCATAGCATTGAAAAACTGTTAGAGTATGTCAAGTGTTGAGTGTTATTCAGACATTGATTTTAATTAAAATTTTTTAACAATTCACGAAATAATCTTCTTTTGTATATAATTCTGACATTGATAACAAGAATATAAAAAAAACTAAATATTTAAATTCATACTTGCAACATTTTAAATTTTGAATTCTTTTTAATTTATGTAAAAATTTTTAGTTTAGTCTTTAAATAATAAAAAGGAAATTATTAAACATATTCCGAATTTTAAAAGAGTTATTCATCTTTTCAATAAAATATATAAATGACTTAGTTATGAGTTATGACGCTTTGAAGCACCGAAATCATTATATTTCGACTACATTTTTGATTGTTCAATTTATATATTTCTATGTCTTCCCCCTTTGTAGGCCATCGGGTGCTTCGGAGCGATAAGACTTAACGAAAATTTACTTAATTTATACTTATTTCTAATGATTGCACTTTTATTCGGCGACGGAATCATTGGAATTATTTGGATTCTGCGCTTCAATACAATTGTTGCCAAATTGAGAGGAGATCTCAAGTCGAGACTATTTAATGATTACGGAGTGGACACCGAATTTCAGGTAAGCATTCAAGCAAGCTTGTTTTATGTTTTTAATTCTAATTTTGTAAATTAAAATTTTATTAAAGAAGAGATTTTATTTTACTTTTTATTTATTACAATAATATTTGAAAACTGCTTAAATTGAAAGAATATATCGAGAATTGAGACTCCTTTCGGTTAAAACCAAAAGATGAGAATTGTTTAGCAAACTATTTTTGAGCAAAACTGTCATTGTAATTCCTCTTATGCAGGTAGAAGCAAGGAATTGAACATGTTTTGAACAAATGAATTTTATTTATATTTAAAATTATTTCAGGCTAATTTTAAGTTATTATTTGTGTATTTTGTAATTATAACAATTATGTTTTTTAATAATTAATTTTATATTACGTTTAGATAGTTTATTCTAAACCTTTTAATCGGTATTATTTAATTAATTAATAAAGCAATAATTTAATTAATTAAAATTGAATTATTAACCAAAAACATAATTGACATTATTAATGCTATTTTTTAATTTTGATTAAATAAAAATATTATTTAAAAATTTTTCTAGCTTTAAACTAAAATATAAGATTTTTGAAGAAATTTTACAAAATAGTTAACCTTGCTTATACCGAGCACGCAGTTAAATGCTGAGTATTACGGTTATATTTTATATAAAAATGGAGTAAAGATCTAGTTTTCAATTGTTTACTGTATAAAATTTTGAATATAATATTATATTTTGTAAAAATATATATAGAATAATCGATTTTGTTTAATATCAAATGAAATGAGTTTTCTATTCTTATTTCAAGCTATTGTTTCACTTAAGTACTACAATATATGAAAACTCCAATTAATTCTAAGCCTCAATAACTCTTTTCATGACTAGTTTTATGGTTTGAAATTATTTGATTCAATGAGAAAATTAATTAACTCTAAACCAAAAATACTTATTAAAACAAAGCGAAAATCAAGAGATGTGTAAACTTGAGGTCTATTTTAATTAAATTCAGATATGACTTAATAGAATCAAATTTTTATTTTTGTTTAAACTAATGAGGAATTCCCGAGTGCTTTGAATTTAGTAATCGATTGTATTGGCAATTAAATTAAAGATAAAATTCAGATGTTAGCACAACAGTTAATAGTAACCAATACTTTCAACTGAACATTTCTTGCTAAGTAAATTGATAGTCAACGGTTTGTTTAACGTTAAATAATATTTATACCTAAATCTAACCAATAAAATCCTTAAACCTTATTTCTATTCAAAATTAAACTAAAGGCATGTTAGTTTTTAAAAATAATCTTTTTTAATTATAGATTAGTAGAATTAAAAAAAATTATAATTGGTTTTAATTATAACAACATTACAAGTTATAGTTTAATATTAAAAGCTTGCAACTTTAATAGTCAATGAAAAACCGAATGACTTAAAAATTCATAATTTATTTATTTATTTTAGCATATATTAGAAAGCTATATCATATTTAAAAATAATTGTTTAAATTTTGCATAAACATCTTAATTGCAAATTAGTAAAAGATTTCTTAGAATGTTATTTGGTAAACCCTTTGCACTTTTTTGTGCAATATTTTCCAATGTTTTTATTTAAATATTTAAAAATTTGTTATAATTTTTAGAAAATACATTTTTTTGGCAAAAAATGTTTTTAAAAATATATTTGGCTAGGCTTGTTGCTCGCTTAAATTGTCTTAATTTATAGTATCATAAAAAGTTACAATGTCAATCGGAGCATTAATTACTCCGTTTTGATAATAAATTGGATTTAAAACACCAAATGAATTAAATTTACACATTTTTAATCAATATTTGTTCTAAAAGATCAAATCAAAGATTAAAGATACATCCGAGTAAATTTTTTTTAAAACAAATTTTGCAAATTAATAAATTTAGATTTACAAAAATTTATTAAGAATCAACAAGTTTTCAAACAAAAAAAATTTGATGACTTATTGCTTGATATACAGTCGCCAGCAAAAGTAAGTTTCTCACTTATGATCAATTTATTCAAAGATGCTTGATCAAATAAACTTAAA
>JAQFXP010001023.1:0-22264 GCA_034693685.1 Belba bartosi
CTCTTTCTCTCTCTCTCTCTTCCTCTCTCTCTCTCTTTCTTTCTCTCTCTCTCCTCCTCTCACTCTCCATCTCTTTGTCTCCTATAATAGTAGTCTTCACTTAATGGTAGAGTCATATCAAATATAATGTCTTGTATTGTATGTAATGTTTAGAATTTTTCTTACAATAAATATTTTTAAATCCAGTAATTAATCAGAAATTTTAATTAACATTATTTTATTGTTCATTAATTGCATTTTTTGTGATTAAACTACTTTTGGTATTTAAACGTAATTGAAGAAAATTATCCGATTGTTCTCAGTTTTAAACAAACATTAATATTAAATCCTTTTGTATTCTGTTTTTGCAATATAAATACTTTTCTAAATGTATTAAATTATACATAAAAACCAAAAGTATATAAAATTAGTTGGGTTTAGGCATTAATATAAATTCGTATTTTAGAAAAATATTTTTAATATTAATAATCAAATACATAACTTATATTGTAGATTAATTTTTACGTTAATATTAATTTAAATTTTTAGTTTGTGTTTTGATAAAATAAAATAGTTTTTTTCAACACGAAATTCTTAAAATAATTTATAAAAAATTAAGATAAATTATGACATTTCTAATTATTAATTTAACGAATACAAATATTGTAGTTAAATAAATTATTTAAATGTTATATATTTTTATTACTATTTGCAAATGAGTATAATATAGTTATTAATTACAATAGCCATGGGCATTTAATAACATTCAAGAATTTGTTCAAGTTAACTTATTAGTTTAAGTTCAAATACCATTCGACTGGCAAAATTCAAGTTGACAAATTCCTTTGGCCAATATGCATTTCACAAAAGGGAGATTTTATGCATTTAACCAAAAAAGTATTTTAACTTATTTCATACAAGTTTATAGTTGCAATGTTTTATATTTTTATTTATTTTTATTCTAAAACTGTAAAACGTTGTTAAATAAGTATTGTTAATAAAAATTTATTTTTAACTATTTTATTATAGAATTTTATATATGATTAATAAATTTAATTTTGTATTGTTCTAAACAAAACTAAAGTTTTTATGTAATGCCTATCTGAATCTATTAGTATAATCATACTTTTATCAAAAATTTTCTGAGTAGAGGGGTAGAGTATAAAGTATATTGGATTAACTAAGAGCTACTTTGGCGAAATTCAATTATTTTCGGTGAAACAATTTAGGCCAGTTGGACGCAAATTTTCAAATTAGTGCGTTTGACATTATTAATAATTTATTTGTTTATGAGCGTATTAGATTTTATTTAAATAATTAATTTTTGTATGATATTCTAATCAGAATTAAGCAAAGTCCAAAAATTATTTTTAAATATACCAAAAATATTACCATAATTCCTCACATTTTAGTAATGTATTTAAAGCAAGGGTTGAAAATAATTATTAACAATATGTTCAAAATAAATTTGTAAAAAATAATATATAATAATATTTTAATTTTAAAATTAAAGACAATTTATAAATAAATTAATACTAATAAACTATGTAATTGTAAAAACAAATTTTTTTCAAACTAAAATTAAAAAATTTTTCAAGCCGTTTTTTATATATTTTTAAAATTGTAGTTTAAATTAAAATTTCTAAAAACAAATTTTATTTTACAAAAAATATTAATATAATTTAAATCAAAACAAATCAATACTATTTTTAAAAATAATTTTTAATTAAAACATAAATTTATTTTCATAACTATTAGAATTAGAATTATAATTTAATTGAAACAATTTAATTAATTAATAGTGTAATTATTAAAAAAAATTTAACTTAGTTAATAATTAAAATTTAAAAGAAAAGTTTATCATTAAAATAGTTTTTGTTCATTATAATATTAATTCCAGTTTATAATTTTAATTTTAGTGTTTTATCAGAATATATTTATTTATTATTGTTTTAAAAATAAAATTTGTCACTAAATATAATATATAATTAAAATTTTTCATAACAAGTAAAGCAAAATAAAATTTAGTAATATTTTTGGTATATTTCTAATCTTTACCTTTTGGCTAATCCTGATTATAATAGCTGTTATTCTATATTAAAATTTACAAAATTCTGCATTTTTAGACACGCCATAACTTTTCATTGTTTTATTTTAATTATAGCTCAAACTGTTATTATTTTTAATTTCAGACATTTTTTAGAAATCAAATACGATTTTAATTAAAGCAAAGACTTTTGTATTTTTTGCTTTAAGCAATAAAAAGTAGCATATAAATATATAAAATGCGTTAATGTATATAAAAAACCTAATTAGGCAAGAAACTAATTAAAAAAAAGTATTAATTATGGTTGTATTCAAACTTTTTTTTTTGTAAAATTAAGAACTATCTTTGTATGTCATTATTTCAATTAATATTTAATATAAAATAAAAAATATTTCTAGAAATATGTTTAATAAACCAAAATGCGTAATTTGAAATTTATTTATGCTAAATATAAAAACACGCATCATTACTCAAAACTAACAGGCTAATGTCAATTTGGAGTAGCTACCATCCGTGGGCTACTCTCAACTAATAACTAGACTAGCTAGATTCAAAAAGTTTACTGATATGTCAAGCGCTGCAACAGCTTGTATGGAGACATTGCGAGCGCTTTAATCCATTCGTTGTAATCATATTTAGCCTCTCTTTGCACTCAAAACAAATTGTAACACATTTTGGGTCCAAAGAGTCCAAAGAAACGCAGAATTGAAATGAAGCGAACAATTGAATAATTTATAGATTTTCATAATAAACAGAATTTCTTTTATTCAGATCAGGAAAGGGGGAAAATCAACAATATGTTGATGTCTGTCGACGACCAATAATATATATTTAATAGACTTTACTTTTGAATTATATACAAAACAAATATAAAGAAAAATCTGTTTTTTATTTGAAATTTATTGCGAATTCAATATCCAATATCAATATCCACTTGAAGTTCAGTTTTTTGTGTTTATTACACAAATTCGTCGCAATTTTATGCTTTTCTTCACTTTTTCTATAGATTTAGTTAATGTCGAAACCGAATCACTTAATGATGTCGCAACTGATCCAGTGATTCAACAACAGATTGATAAAATGTATCGTAATTTGCAATTGAGTATTGAATTTAGTAAAGAGCAAAAGCAAATTCTTTAATAGAAAAGAAAAAACTTCAATTCCTATTTCGTTTTTCTATCTCTTTCTCTCTTTTTATTTCTCTATCTATAGTCATATAATAAAATTTGTGAAATTGTATTCAAGTGCTCCAAATGCCGATTCATTCAGATTCTGTACACAATGAAGAAAACAATAGTTTTTACTTTTGCTCATAAGTCTAACATAAAAAACTGTCAAAAATGATCATTCAATTTGTGCCGACATTAAGTAATTTAATATTTTACTGATCAGACAATTTCCAATTCAATTCAATTTTATTTTATTTATAGATTTTTGTCTATTGAATACAGAATAGACTTTGAAATAGAAATTAAATTGTTAAAATAATAACAATATTTACTTAGATTTTGATTTGATTCTATACATACCTAACTTACTCGTTAGTTTATAAAAAACATCATTGAATTTTATTACTAGTTCATAATTAATATAATAAAAATATTAAACAATAATTTTTTTTAAACACAATAATCACTTATATTGTTTTTAAAAATTTATTTTGATCACATAATTTTGAAATATAAAACAAAGTTAATAGAAATACCTAAATGTATTTTTTGACAAATAAAATTTAAATAATTGTTTAATGTTAATAGATTTTTTTGCAATTGAATTATATTTTCAGTAGTAATATACAGTATATATAAATTTTAAAACATTTTTTATATAAATTGATATTTAGTAAATAGTTGAAACAAAATATTAATAATTTTGTTTAAATTATTTATTTTAAAATAAGATTGTGAAATAAAAAAAGTCATTAAATTTAGCTGTTTTATAATAAATCTAAATATATAAATGTTTAAATTTTTGTATTAAAATATAATATAATATATAAAATATATAGATTTTTTCATAAAAGATATTATATAATTAAAGAAATAGAAAAATAAAAGCATAAAGCTAGAACATTATTTTCAACTTTTTTTAAATGTATATTTGTGGTTTAAATAAAAAGGATTTTTAAGTTATTTACACTAATGGTAATATTAATGAAAAAAGTGTCAGTTTTATTTTTTTATTTAGTAAAATTAGATCTATTTTAATTATTTTAAAAATTGTCAAAAAATTTATTTTTTTAAATTATAAATTACACTATGCTTTTTGATCCAGACTCTAATGAATGCAAATTTCTTATTTTTGTGTTTACTTTAGAATTAAGATTAAGTTAGCAAGGTATACATTTTGTTTAAAATATCCTTAGTTAATTTATTTTGTTTTTATACTTTGGATTAAGACTTATAAAATGAGTTATTTTTATTAATTTGTACTATATATTTAATGTTAATTTAATATTTTTATCTATATTTTTGAAATTAATAAATTTTAAAACTAATATCTTAACTTGACATAATTTAATATTTAGTACAGAATCGGATTACTAAGTCAGTCGCGCTGTTGTCTCAACATTAATATTTTATACAATTTTTATGTCATTTATCCAACAAATCCCTTAACAACTAATTTTTATAAAAACAAAATATTTTTAAATGTTTTTTATGTTATAAAAAATTTAAACATTTTGTAATAATTAAAACATTAATACTTTTATAAAATAGACATTTCTTAATTTATTTTTTTTGTTTATTTAAAAAAGTTTATAATTAGAATAATAAAATTTCAAATTTTATTAATTTATTTTTTAAATTTAAAATCAATTTTGTTTAACTCAAAATAAAGTTATGCCAAAACAAAATTATTAATTAAATTTTTTTGTGACGTTTAGTTTGAACTTTGAGTAAAATATTAAAAAGTATGTGTAAATTAAGTTTGCTGATTTGGACATTTTTTAAACAAGTAAAGAAAACGACGTTAAAAGCAGGAAATGCTGACAATTATAAAATTTAATAAATTAATATATTTAATAAAAATAATAATTGATTTAGCTAGATATAAAATTTTAGATAAAAGAATATTTTAATAGTTTATAACAAATAATATATAAGTTATTAAATTTTTTTATAAAAAATTAAAACAATCATAAAATATACAAATAAAAGATATTCAAATGTTCATGTTTAATTTGAAATTTTAAAACTAAATGTTGTAAATATTAATATATTCAAACTAATCGACAATAAGCCAAACCATAATTTTAGCGGTCATTCGAAGAGTGGTTGCAATAATGAAATTAATTTTTCAAAACTGCTATCTCTTCTAATTCAGAAATGTTTGTTCGGATTAATTAATATAAGAACTTAATTATACTCTAGAGTCAGATATAGCGTTAATGCCATCAAAATCAACATAACTTTGAATGAAAGAGATCTAAACAAATGATACGAATATTTATAAACTTTATTTTGTTTCGAGAGACGACACTAAAAGAATATTAATGCCATTAATGTCGAAATTCGGAACACATTATATGTTTTTAATACTTCTCATATATTCCATCGATTTCCTCAACTCTCTCTCTCTCTCCTGCTCTCTCTCTCTCCTGCTCTCTCTCCTGCTCTCTCTCCTGCTCTCTCTCCTGTTTTCTCTCTCTCCTGCTCTCTCTCCTGTTTTCTCTCTCTCCTGCTCTCTCTCTCCTGCTCTCACTCTCCTGCTCTCTCTCCAGCTCGCTCTCCTGTTCTCTCTCTTTCTCCTGTTCTCTCTCTCCTGCTCTCTCTCCTGTTCTCTCTCTTTCTCCTGTTCTCTCTCTCCAGCTCTCTCTCCTGTTCTCTCTCTCCAGCTCTCTCTCCTGTTCTCTCTCTTTCTCCTGTTCTCTCTCTCCAGCTCTCTCTCCTGTTTTCTCTCTTCTGCTCTCTCTCCTGTTCTCTCTCTCTCTCTCTCTTCTGTTCTCTCTCTCTCTCTCCCCCTCTCCCTCACCTGCTCTCCCTCCTACTGTCCTCCCACTTCCACTCCAACCATATCATAAACGGGTCAAAAGTGTTGGAAAACTTCAGTTATTCTCTATATTCTGTATATATTTTTGCTATGAATTTATTGCCAATAATAAAACTGTCGATCATTTCGTATAATATCTTTTTCATTGACTCTATCTTTTTGAAACATTTATCCAAAAACTCAATAATGGCTTTACAACTGAGAAAACGAACTCAAAAACGCAAACCCAAAGAAAATTGACACAAATTGAGTCTGACTTTCAGCCAGAATTGATACATTGAATAATTCTGTTTGACAATCGACTGGTTTTGTCTTATATTTCCTTTTTTGTAAATTTATAACAAGCTTAAATACTTTTCCAAATGTCAAAAACGTTTTTACAAATATTAATTGAAAACATTTAAAATATATTTTATAATTTGACGGCAAAGTCAAGGTTGCTTAATTTATTTTAACTTTATAAATTGATTATCTAACTGTTAAAACGTATTTTAAAATTTTTTAATTAGCGTTATTGCAACAAGTATTATTTTAACTAATTATAATATCTATATGTTTTTTAAATTATATACTTGTTGTATTAATTATTCCAATTAAATAAAACCAGGGATAGAAAAAGTCGACTAATCCAGAAGAGAATCAGAAAAAAGATTTTTTCAAAAAATTTGGCCAAAAACTCATATTTATAATAATATTTTACTCAAGTTAACTGGATTTAAACCGGATTTAGCAACAATTTAAGGAAAATTTTCCAATTTTGGTCAAAAAACCTAAATAATTTGCCGGCAAAAAATAGAGGAAAGATATCTTTTCTAAGACCAAATGCTAAAGGGGATAAATGCTTATTTTCAAAATTAGAGAAAATTTTTGGATGATTCCCCTTCATAATCTTTGAATAAAATTAAAGATTTGATTTTAGAATACTTAGAATTATTTAATATAATAAGAAAACAATTTTATTTTTATCATCAGTTAAAATATATATAAATTTATGAATTATTGATAACTATTAAAATTATCTCACTAAAAAAATATATAAATAATAATAACATAAGTTATTTGCTACATAACTGACTTTTTATATAATTTTTTTTATTACACATATATAATAAATAATTTACTGAAAGTTTGAAATTTATTATACATTAAAGTTGTCAGGAATTAGAGGAAACAAGGATTTTATGAATTGAGAAAAAGTAATAAAACAAATAAATGAATAAATGAAGTAATAAAAAAAATTTTTAGGTTAGAGTTTTGGGTTATGGCTCTGTTTACTCGTATATCATATTTGACGAATTGGTTGTAATAAAGGTTTAGATTTTTTGTTATTGTTGTTATTGGATAAAAACGTCTATTTATATTAAAATATAGTATCAATAAAATTACACCAATTTTTCAGAACTAAACAAAGATATTAAATAAAATTTTCCGTTTTCTTAGAGATTTAAAATCAAATTGAAATTCATTTTTGGAATTCATTTCAATTTATTTTTTATGCTATAGTTTATCAAACTTTGAGTTCGGATATCAGCTTAAGTCAGATAAATCAGTTTTGGATTTAAAGCTAAATACGAGGATTTCGGACCAAAAAAAAGTTTAAAAGTTTTATAACTTATTTGTTTCAACCGCTCGAGCATTAAAACCGTCTAAAGTATAAAATGATTTGTAAACGGATTGAATAAATCATTTTTAAACCCAATTCTCACAATAAGAGTATTATTTTCTGGCTTTAGACGGAAATCCATTTAACTTATTTATTACACAATTCAATAAATAATTTTTGCACATTATATACAACTTGTTTGTTTTTTCTTTTTTAATCGTTTATATTGTGTTTAACACTTATTTCGAAATTATTCCTAAAATTATTGCCATTTTTGTTTAAAATATAATGTGTTTAGTCTTAAAACCGTTATTAATATGTTAATTTGCACAAATAATTAAGTCAAACATTTTATGTAAATCAGTTTATAATTTTAACATTTGACCAACGTGCCAAAATAAAATTTACCTATTTTTAAAATTTAACTTATTCATTAACATAACTTTAAATTAATATAAATATCCAGAAATGTCTAAAACAGTTATAATATAGTATTTATGTAGTGGTTATGACACGGAAGACAAAAGTGATGAGAGATGGGAGGACCGAAGGGAGGGATGGGAGGAAAAGGGGAAGAAAGGGAAGAGAAAGAGAAAGTATGTGTTTTAAGGTAAAGAAAATAAAAATAATGCCATAATTTCGTGAAACTAAGATATTTACTTGTTTTAAAAATTATAATTTAATTTTTTTAAAAAGTTATATAAATTATGTAGGTGGTTTTGTAAAAATAAATGTCATCTTTGCACGATATTATTATATTATACTAAAATGTTTTGATGTGAACCACAAATTCACAATTTTTTGAATACCTATTTCATTGGTTTTTCTCTAATTTACATAAATTTTATTTTATTTTATATATATATATAAAACAAGAATTTTGAGTAATTTTAATGCATTTGAAGGCATAGCGAAATTCGAAAGCGTAGAAAATATTCTAATGACAGGAAAATATTTCACAACCAAAGAGAAACTCGAGTTTTTTCAAACATTCATTTATTTCTTTTCTGTGTATCGTTTAAGGATATACTGACTGTACGTTAGTTTCTGATATAAAAGACATCATTGAATGCATAGAACTGTAAACTGGAGTTTAGCGCAAAAAAACATTCCGTTGACCGAACCTATCGCTGCTTTTTTCAATTATTTTATTTTTAGAAACAACTTCGGCAAACAATAACTGGATCTTTATTTTGCGAATAAGAAATTGATATTTTTGTAGCTAGCTAGTTTGACAAAAAGATTATTCTTCCATATATTTGGACTCTAAGAAAAATGAAGAAATATTTTTATTTATCAAAGAGTGCGATCATATATCATCGCTGAGACTCTATTCTATAGACTAACTAATGTTTGTTTATGTTTTAGAAAATAATACTTATTTTTAAAGATTTATTTGTAATAAAATATTTATTTGTTTGGATTTTGAATAAATATATAATAAATTGAAATAAAGTTAACTTGTTAATAGTTGATGATGCTGATTTAGTCAATCATTAATAGAGTGATAAAATTTCTTATTTTTGAATACGTAAAAAATTTCTAAAATATTTTAAGGGAAATTTTCCCCTGTGAGATTTTCACAAAAGAATATTTTTTTGATTTATTTATTTTTTAAAATTGTAATAAAATGTAATAAATCTTTATATTTATTTATAAAAATAGCTGTAAACACATTGACAACGCTTTTGGACAACAATTATTTATTACAATTATAGAATGGTTACCGGTTTTAGCTTTTTTCGACTAGTTAATTTTATGCTTTATATATAAAATTTTAGGAATCTCTCCCCTCTCCCTCAATCAAATAAACTAGTTTTAAATATGTTGTTAAAATTGCCAAGAAGAAAATTTTAAAGTTGATTAGAAGTTATTTAAAAATTATCTTTGGTTTTATGTAATTTTTTATGCAAAATGTTTATCATATTCTAATGTAAATAAGAATATGGTTATCAATATCTAAACATAGTAAAAATACTATTAAGAAAGTTTTATTGCTGGCATTTAAAATTTCAAAACTGTAATTTTATAACGTGTTAAACGTTTTAAATATATATAACTAAATAGTGATAAAATTAAATAGTTAAAATTTGTTATTTTATTTAAATTCTTATAATTTATATCTAATATAAAATTTTACTACATTTAAAATATTTATTATATTTTTATTAATAAAATAAAGGTTTAAATGCAAAAATAAATTTTTCATCTTTTCCAAAACAAATCATTTTTGTATTTTAATGAATGTAGCGCTACATTTCTGTTTTAATATTAGCTGGTAAAAACTGTAACTAATGTAAGTTATAAATAGTTAATTCAATTTATAAGTTTATTATTACAGTTTAGGCTCATTTTTGTCAAATGGGTTGGACAGGAAATTGAAGCATAAAAATAGCCTCTTTTTGCGCCAAAATGTGTTCTAAAAATATAAAGATGAAAAATTAAACTTGATTGTATTTTCAAAGTTATAAAAAGCACAATGTTGGCTTAGTTCAAATATAAACTAACACTGTACTAAAATTTTAAAATTTCTAACATGTTTAGCCAAAGGTTGTATAATCAAAATACCTATATACAATATTAAAAAGTTTTATATTTAAAAAAAAATTAATTTAAGTTATTTAAACATTAATTTATTAAACATTAATAATTAAAGTAGCTTACACAAATATATAATTTTTATCAAATATAATCTAGAATATTTTTCAATAGCAAAATTTCAATTTAATAGTTAATTAATTCGAAAATATATTTAATGTTAGCAATGTAAAATAGTTAATCAATATCTGAAATGATGTTACATTTATTTATGTAATAAACATTAGTGCAAACCTTAGAGAAACAAAATATTTTATCCCTCAGAGCAATGATAGAGTTAAGAGAATATTTCAAATATTTTATTTGAAAAATGTATTATATTAGACAACAACTCAACTGTTAATGCATCACAAAAAGTAACTTTTTCAGATTATATCTACAAGCTCTTATAAAACTAACTTTCAATGGAAAATATTTGCCATTTGAATAAGCATGAAAATAATTTAAAACCAAGAATATATTTTATTTTAAAAATAATCAATAACAATAATTTAAACTTGCTTATATATATTTTGCTATTAAATATTCAAAAAATAAAATTTATTTTTTAGACTTAATAAATAATAATAATAAATAATGAATTTAGTTTTTCTAATGACAATTAGTTTAAATTTAGCCAATACATCAAATAATATTCTGTTATGTGCGTTTTTACTCAATTTAAATTATATTATTAGCATTGTTTATCAAATTAAAAATTTCTTTACTTCTTATCATATTCATTTTACAAATAAAGTTTTTATCTCTACCTTTAAATTTTAACTTTTAATTTTACTCAATCTTGTAATTTTAGAAATTAGTAAATAAAACTTTATTTAATTATTAAATATCTTTAACCTTAATTAATTTTTGTTTTAATTAAATAGATATATTAAAACTTTATGTTTAAAAAAAATATTTTAGATATTATTTTTAAATGTGCAATTAAAAATATAAAATCTAACTTGTAAGTTTTAAATATATTTTTAATTTTAATATAACATTTATTAATAGAACTATATTAAATAGTTTGTATATTTGCATATCTACTACAATAAAAGTTTATAAAGATTTACAATAAAAATAATGTTATAATAGGCTTAATAACCATTTTTATACGACAACTCATTAATTTGGGAATTAGGGAATTAACAATTGTACTTGTTTAATTATTGTTATTTTGCATTAATTCTAATGCAGTAAAACTTATAATAAGATAAAATATAAAAGATAAATTTTTTGTTAAATGAAATAATTAGATAAATTTAAGTTTTTATTTATTTTTATAATTAGTTTTTTAAAATAAAATATTTTACTCAGGGAAAGGAGAGATTAATAATTTCAAATAATTTTTAAAATTTTGTTTTTCTTTTTTTTATGAGTATTGGCAAAAATTAAGAAAGTTTCCTTTTCTTTCTTTCTCTTACATTAATATTGCTTCAAATAAAGATTAATAATTTTAATCAAAATTAAGTAATTTTTTAAAAATTAACTTTAATCACAAATTATTAAAATTATTTATGTGATCCAGCTTAATTCTAGCCAATTTTCAACCTTTTATTAGTTGCTCTATGAATTGACAAACTTGTGATTTAATAATTTTATACAATTATACAGATTAGCTAATATAGGGTTTATTACAGGCATTGTGAAAGGGGGGGAACAGTCAAAAATCCCCCTAATTTTAAAAATTGGCATTTATCTCCCCCCCCCCTAGCATTTGGTCCGAGAAAAGGTACCCCCCTCGAGGTTTTGCAAATTTTTTGGGTTTTTTGCCCAAAATTAAAAAATTTTCCCTAAATTGGTGCTAAATCCGGTTTAAATCCAGTTAAATTAAGTAAAATTTCATCACAAATATATAGGTTTTTTGAGCGTTTTTGGAAAATTCCCCTCCCTGATCCCCCCTAGGTTTTTAACCAAAATTTTGGGAAAAATTTTCACCCTGATCCCCCCTGGATCGGCCCACCTTCTCAATTTCTGGTTTATTACATTTAACTAAATTTAGGTAAATATTTATTTTTTCATTGCATTATTTATTGGTTGCATTTAAAAAATCAATTTTATATTAAATTATTTAGTTAATAAAATTAGTAAAAATAAATTTATCTTTTTGTTAATTCAATTTAAAGCAATCATATAAAAAGTTTAATAGTTTTTATCAAAACATTTATAATACTTCAGTTTAATATCGATTACTATTGTATTTATTAGAAAACATTAAATAAAACTCTATATAAACAAATAATAGCAATAAAATTGTGGTATGCCTTTTAAATTGCCGGCTACTCGAGTATCACCTGTTAAACTTTGAATGAGTTGTATAAGTGTTGGCCGGGAATTAGACACTGAGGGCCAGAAGTCTCTCATATTAGATATAAGTTGTAGCAAAAGAATGGAGTGAAGAGAGTGAACACAATTTGCAAAACTTAATTTTTCCCATATTTTTAATTAAATTAAATTGAAGTGAAGACCAAACATGATTTACTTAAGATTCGATACTAACATATAATGTGCAAATATTAAAACTTAAGCAGGCAAGGTGGCGCAGTAGCTATAGGCGCGGTTTTGTGTTTGCGTCTAACATAGGCAACTGCTAGTGGTTTCGAACCCGTATAGAATAATTATTTTTTCTGAGTTTGATAAAGCTTGTAGGAAACAAGACGACCACGGGCTGGTTACTAAGAACCGTTTATTAGTAGTGTGTACCAGCGGTTTAACCACAAATTACGTATACCGAGCGTTTATGTGTGTGCTATTAAATGTATGACCTCTATGCAGGGTTACCTCACAATAAAGTGGCAATCCCTGACTGGGTTGAAATGCACGGTTGTACAAAGAGAAAGTCCCAGGGCGTAATAATAAAAGATATTAAACTATTTTATAACTGACCTAAGGTTTTATTTTACAATTGCTTTTATATTTATTTTAGTTTAATCATACTTTAGATTATTTTCATTTATTCATTCAATCATAAACTTTGAATAAATTATTATAAAAATTAAAAATTTAGACCTTAGGCACAAACGTACTTATTTAGCCGATAACAGAATTAATAAAATAAAATTTAGTTGAATTTGAAAAGCGCATTCAAATATAATAGAATAGTACTATGTTTTACAGTTTATTCAATTTGTTTTTTGTTTGTTTTGCTTTTAGCCTGAAGAGTAAATATTCCATTATTTTTCACTCTTTCCTCTTTTTTAGCGTTTAGGACAAAAATGTTAAATTTTTTACATTAGCGATAAAATATGAACTAACACAATATATGTCAACAGCAGTCACTTTTAAGCAAGCACATAAATTTTCTTTAAATAGTAAATAATGTTTACAAATATTTTTTGAAATCTTAATTTAAGAAAAGAATAATAAATTATCTCAAAATTTAGAAAAAGACGTATTATTGCGGTTTATATGTTATTATTTAGTACTTAATATTATTATAAATATTTGCTAAAAGCATTTATTCTTGCTAGACAGGCCAAATTCATATATTTTTAAACAAAAGTACCAAGTCTAAGTATTGATATGTTTTTAAAGTATGCAATTGTTGTCTGTTTTAAAATTAATAATGACATTTTTCAAATTAAAATGACTTAAACTTAATTTATTTGTGTAGTACTGATAGTGCATGTTAAAATAATTTATGTAATTTTTACTGAATTAATTTTTAGTTAATTCTCAACTAATACGTATAAATTGTTACAGAAATTCAAAGCAATTTTTATTTTTATGTCTCAATTAAACTAAATGTCTACTCGTTTTAAATGTTAATAAGAATTTTATCGGTTAAACGATTTAATCCAAAAATCTTTTAAATTATTAGTCAATCAGAAACTATTAGACTTCGGATGAGATCTCTTAGTCAGTTAACTTCAAACTACATATATTATATCTACAGTATATATACGTCTGTATATAGAATAAAACCAATTTAATCGAGATTACTTTTTTATTTTCAATTGATTTGTAATTGCATTTTATTTTGCTTTTTATCAAAAGGTTTTGTTATTTTTAATCTATAAAATAGATTAAAATCTAAACTTACTTTAATATATAAGTCTATTATAATTATATTTAAAAAATTATATTATAAAAACATAATTTTCAAGATTAAATAATATTTTTTAAGAATATAATAAATTTAGTCAGAAATAAAATTAAATATACTATTTACCGAGTCAAACTCAATTACTAAAATTAAGTAAAAATTGAGTGTTTAATAAAAATAAATAATATATAAAAACTTAACAAAATGCTAAACGAAGTGACAAATTGAGATTCATTAAAATTTGGAACAACTTTTACTATAATTCTTATATCATTTTTGTCGACAAATTTATTTTTCAATCAATATCTCAGTTAACGGTGAAGTCGTAAAAACGAAACGAGTTTTACAAAAGGCGAGCATTTGTTGCCTTCCATTGAATTGCATTGAATTCGTGCACAAAAACCAAACCATAAATTCAATTAAGTTTTTATGTTTAGAAAACTTTTGTTCACCCGTTCTCTCAATCCAATCAATTTTAATAATCAATCTGACATGTTTGATTTTATTATTTACTTTTATTTGTTTATTATTATTTATATTTAAATTCCATATTTCAGTCAAATTTCTCGTCTTATAAACTGCTGACAAAAACGTTTCGCTGCTATAAAATAGAGTGCTTTTTGTGTTATTATATAAAAACTTTGATTATCTTGCAAATTTCTATCCTTGATATATGGCTTAAAAATCAATGGACAAAATTGGTGCAAAAGAAGCTCTATTGGCGATAACATTCCAATAAAAGAGTAGAGAAATAGCAGAAAAAATGAAATAACTCAGAGATATATTGAGTCGAAATACAATGCAATCTAAAGCAGACATTTCGGTAATTCAGGGGAAAAACCGATGAAATATATGTCGCGTTTATCACTTGTTTCAACAATTCTTTGTACAATATATATACTTTTTTGAATAATGTAATTAAAATTTAATTAAATATTTAAATATATTAATAGCAAGTTTGGTTTTGTTGCTAATTTATTTTATTTTTTATATTACAATATTCAGTATTTTTTATTGGAATAAGAATTTAAAATTTTATCTAAAAATATTTTATTGATTAAAATAAAATAATTTATCAATTCCCTCTTATCACTTTTTTCTCTTTAATACTTTTTTGCTTTAACTTTCAACTAGCACATTAAATTTTGATATTTGTATTGATTTTTCATTAATTCCAAATATATATCAGTTTTTTTTATTAAACATTTGAAATAAATTATCAATAAGTAATTTGAATATTAAATGTAACTGGCAACAAATTACTTGTAAGCAAGATGCAGAAATTGATAAAATTATTATTAATTTTAAAATTATATAATTTTAATTTTAAAAATTAACTTTTAGTTAATATTAAATTTATCATAAATTAAATACATATCTAGTAATAAAAATATGTATTTCTTTATTTTAATTATAAAAATTAAAACTAAAAATAATTCTTAGCAATACGTAATAAATTTATTTTCTAAAATTAAAATAAATTAAAATTTTTTGTTTTATTTTGAAAATAACTTTACTTTATTTAAATGAGTTGTAGAATAAAATAGAATAAAAAAATTTTATACATTAATTCAAAACAAAAATCTATAAATTTATTTAAAAATATTTTATAAAAAAATTAAAAAAAAAAATATTGCATAGATTTATGCAAAAATTTAACAATTTTTGTGGCTTAAGTTCTAAATTACTCTATGCAAAATATTTATTCTATATTAGATAATATTTAAGTAATATTTTTTATTAATAATAAATATTTTTCTTTTGTTTCTTAAGATTAAAATTATATTATTTAAGACTTGAGTGCGACTACAATGAGTAACATTACTGTATATAAAGTGACAAATCATTTAAGAAATCAATTTTTCTAATATAAATTGCTAGCATGTGTCTTTGAATGGCAGCTTTTTTTTCTAAAATATATATTTGTTCAATAGTGCATATATTGTTAAATCTTATATTATAGATATAATTTTAGAAGAATTAAATAAGCCAATAGTTTGCACCTAATTTTGCAAAACTGCCAATTATTCTTTCATTCCTTCCCTTCAGCATTTGGTCTAACAACAGAAACAAGGTTGGACAATTCAGAGGACATCAGGGAAGGGATTTTTAAAAGTATTTGGTTAAAAACTTATAGGAGATAATAGAAACGGAATTTTTTTCAAAAACGCTCAAAAACTTATATATTTATAATAAAATTTTAGTTAATTTAACTGAATTTAAATCTGATTTAGCAATAATTTATATAAAAAAATTTCCAACTTTGGTCAAAAACCTAAAACCTTTTGCGGCGAGAAAAAATCAAAGAGTGATCTTTATGCAAATTAAATGCTAGGGGGGATAAATGCTTATTTTTAAAATCAGGGGGATTTTTGGCTAATTCCCCTTGTACAATCTCTGTCTAACAAGTAAAAAAAGAGCTTCTGAAACTGCTTATACAGTATATTAACATATTCAATTTTAAAACTTAAACTCTTAGCTGCATTATGTTTCAGAATTCAAAAGTGAGTTGATTAGCATTTTAACAATTTATTAAACAAACAAAAACAGATATGCCTTTTAGGCATGTTAACTAAACAGTTAAAGTAAGTGGCAAATATTTTGAACTCTTAAATATAATTCAACTAACTATAATTCCCGTTTACTTGTTCACGGCTTTAAGAAACTTGATTACTGTTTTTGGAACAATTAAAGCAATTAGAAGCTAATTATATTAGTTTTAGCCTCAATTGGGGGCGTTAGGGGGCTTTTTGGTTGTATTGTTTATGCATTGTAAAATATTATTTCTTTGTAAATCATATACAAATTGTTTACCATTTGACTCAAAAATTAGTATTTTTATTTCTTTTGTCGTAAAATAATGCATCTTGTTATTTTGAATGATTTTTATCATGCCACTTAACCATAAAAATCAAGATCTTATTTTCTTCCCATATAAACTTTACAGCAAAAAGCCCCCTAACGCCCCCAATTATAACTAAAATTAATATAGTTAGCTTCTAATTGCTTCAAATGTTTCAAAAACAATAATCAAGTTTTTTAAAGTCGTGAACAAGAAAACGGAAATCATGGTAAGACTTATTATTTGAGTTGTTTTAGGTTTGTGTCGGATAAAATAAAATTTAGGTTTTTAGAAATGGCAATACAATACTGAAACCTAATTGTTATAATAAAATAGCTTTTATATTTTTAGTAATTAATTAAAATTTTTAAACTTATATTCGACTTGAAATAAGAAAAAATATCTTTATAAACTTATATTTAGTCTTGTTAGATCTAAGAGTTTAAAATGTAAGCTAGTCTTTTTTATGGTTTGTTCACAGTACTCTTTTGCTTTATTTGACTCATATAAATACTGTTACTACAATAGTATTTTTTAACATTATATACATTTTCTAATATTTGCTATTAATATATTGATAATTAATTATTGATATTATTAATAATTTTATAATAATTAAGTAATACAAACATAATTGCAATGAAATGCCATAACATTTGACAAGGGATGTAACGGTAAGCCTTTACATTACATTGAAATTTTAGAAATAAAAAGTACTCGACATACAGTCGTCGCCAAAATTATCTGACTAAGTTTGCCTCAATTTATTCAAATGTACTTGGTCATATTAAGTTGAAATTTTTGTTACAACTATGGAATTATGGTAAGCACAAAACATAAAAAGGAATTTTAAAATTTTAACTTGGTTTTTTATGACACACTAAAATTTGTACAGAAAAATTTACCATGTTTATAAAAAATTTAAAATTTACAAATTGTTTATTGCTTAAAATAATTAAATACATGTAATTTTATTTTTTGAAATTTTAACATGGAGCAATTTTGACCAGGACTACAAGTCTACAGTATAAATGCAATATTTGTAACTCATGCAAGTTAAACATCCTTGGTTGTTTATATTTGGAAAATTTCTTATTATCTTAACTTTTGAATAATAATTTTAGTTATAATATAAAAATTTTTAAAAATATTTACTAGAAACATTTTAAAAATAAAAACAAATTTTAAGTGAATTTATCTATCATTTCTCTATTAAATGTAATTCACATTAATTTATTGTAATTTATAACAAATTTGTCTTATTTTGTTACAGTTATTTTAATGACTAGAAGTCTAAAGTTGAAGCTTGGTTATATTAAATGTTTTAGAAATGTTTGAATTAACAAATAATTGGTTTATTAAATAATATATTTTACTAAACATTTGATTTTAAGTAACCAATGATTTTATATAAAATTTTGAATTTGAATCAATTAAAAAAAATTTAGGTTTGAATCGGATCTAATCAGATCTACAGACAGAATAGGTTGAATTGGATTGGAGTGGATTTAGTATATCCGATTTGAGTCTTAACTAGCTTAACCAAATTAAGTTTCTGCTTAAATAATAAAACTCTTAAAGTTGAGACCCAGTATTGAGTTGTAATTTTGATAAATGCTGAGTCCAAACGACAATTCAAATTAAATTAAACATTTTAATTGTTATATAAAAATTTTAAACTAAAACTGAAAAAACTAATTATTTATAATTTAATTAAAATATTAATAACTAGAAATTATTACTTATGATAATAACTAACAAGTTTAGTAAAAAATCTATTACAAGTTATCGTAATTTATTAGATATTCAAAAAATATTTATATGTTGTGAATATCAATTAATATTAGCAATAGTTTTGAAAATCGACGCTTTCGAGTCTCACTCAAGAGTTGCCAAAATGTATATAGATATTAATCGAAAGTTTCAAATCAAAAATTTTATTTTATGTAAAAATATATTCTTGTAAAACAAATTACAACACATTAAACTATTTTAAAACCCTTTATTTAATTTTAAAATTTAGAAAGATTAGATATATTTATTACTTTTTTATTATTAATTTAAAATTGAAGTTTTTTGTAAGAGAGTTGTGTCGTAAGATTCAAGAATCTAATTCCTGACTCTAATACTTATCTATAAATTATAAACTATCTTATTAATATAATCAATAATGAAATGCATTTAACAGTAAATCTCTACTCGAGCTAAATCTAATAAAGCTAAATTTTCATTTATCTAGAAAACAAGCTAAAACACCAAGTCTATTTACAAAATTTTTAAATGTAAAACGTCTAATATGAAAAACAGCTAAATATTGTTAATATTTACACTAAATTTATCTTAATTTATAAATGAATATTAAAACAATTGACAAGTTAATCAATTTATAATTTTATCAGAATTTTATGCAAATTTGAGCTATTAATACATTATTATTTTATTAAATTTTAAAGTAAAGTCTATTAAAATTTATAAAAAAAATTAAAAATTTATTTAAGTTAATTAATAATTTTATTATTTTAGAAAATTTTATAAATACTTTTGTCATCAATCAAAATGTGTTTGACGTAAAAATGTTATGTAAATAAAGTTTAGTATATTTTCGAAATTCTCCAACAATTTGCAAAACCTCAGGATTGCAGCACTCAATCATCAATAGGCCAGACCTGAGCTGACAAACCCTTTTCGGTCTCCAATTTGTGTAATCTATCAGTTAAGTCAGAGTCAGATCTGTTTTGGTTTCACTCGTTTAGCTATGAATCACATTTAGCTATAATACACCGAATTGTCATTAACGACACATTAAAAATAATTTGTCTTCAAATGAATTATTGCTTTTTAATAACATTTTGACTGTATATGACATTCCAAACACCAAATCCAACTTTGATTTGAGGTTAGAGTTAGAGCAAATAATAAATTTGCCTTGATAACATGCACCAATGTTGTACAACAATCATAATAGGAACTATGAAATTTATAATTTTATTCTAAAGCATAATATATTTTACATAATATTTATATTATTTAATTAAAATACAAAATAAATTCATTTAAATGAAAATTAAGCCAAAAGTAAATAGAATTGAAAATGCGATTAAAAATAAGCCAAAGATTAAAATCGAAATAATGTTCACAATCTAACCAAAAAAGTTAAACCAAATGTGAATATAACACAAAAGTAAATCAAAATTAAATATTATTTAATTGTTTGAAAATTAAATTATATATAGAATAATTAAAGCCTAAATAATTGCAAAATTAAATTAATTGTCAATAAACACAAGAAGTATGCGAACAGTGATTTAATCAGATGACCAAGACAAAAACAACGCTTTTATTTTTTAACATAAATTTAAGAAAATATACGACTCAGATTTAATTAAAAATTTTTCAATCAAGTTAATCAAGTTAAACCTTAAAACAGTCATTTTACACTTATTTATACTGTCTAAATTAAAAATTTAATTTGCTATTTTAGCCCTAACTATATTCCTTTTTTTACTTGATTGACTTGATAACAAGCTTGCATAATACACATTCTTACAAGTTAGAACATTTTAAAGAGTTTTTACTTAAACACAAGATTTTAGATGTTTGGCCTATTCAGGGAAAATCAGAAATAAATTTTTTAAAATTATTATGATGCAACTAAATGCACCTAATTACTTTTAACTCAATTTAAGCCAGATTTAAACTAAATTTAATTAATATAACTATATTTAAACCATATTTAGCAATAATTTAGGAAAATTTTCCAAACTTTGGCCAAAAAACTTTTAAAAATATCAATGTTTTACATAAAAATTATTTTTTTTAATATGCTAAAAATTTCTTTTTTGTATTAATTAAACTCATTTATTCTTTTATATCGTATAATTTGATTTGATTATTATTTATAATTAAAGTTTTGCCTTGATCAACAGTTTTTTTGATTAATAATATATTAAAGATTTAGTTTGAAACTTAATCAAGTAATTAACAAATTTATTTATAACAAAATTGCAAATTTATGTATTGTTTTACTGTTTGAAGTATATTTTAAAAAATTTGTTATATGCAAATATTTTGTCTATTGTATATTCTAAAGTTATCTTTTGTTGCACATACATTTTACAATCATATTTCTACATATTCTAACACCATAATTAACAAAGACATAAATTGCTTATAAAAATTATTATCTTATTAAATGTAATTATCTAAAAAATTTTAAAAATTACTTTAAGCAAGTACTATTAAATATATTTTAAAATTGTTAACTTTAGTGAAATTCTTAAGAAATTTAAACAAAGAATACAAGAGATGTTGTTTGAGTGCATTATAATTAATTTATACATTGAATAACTCATTTCTTAGAAATTTTAGAAATTTGGCAAAATTCCTTCTTCTTTTCCCCTCACTAAGTTTTGGTTAAAATAATAATAATAAATAATAATAACTTCTTTATAATTTGCCAGACATCAAAGCAAGTATTTTGTTTTGTTTTGAGTAAATTATAGGTAAATTGATTCTATTACTAGTTAAATCAAGTTAAATTGTCTAAATGACAAAAGAAACTAGTTTGCTATTTTACTCTTTCTTACACACCTCTAAGGTTTAAAGAGAAATTTTATATTTTATTTTCAAAAAATATCCCCTCCCATCCCCTCGTTAATCGGCCGATCTTGACTAACCCTACATAACACTAACTTAAGTAATTGGTTTAATTGTTGTATTAATTGTTTGAGTTAAATAAGTCTTTATTTTATTAATTTTCTTTGTTAATGCTTTTAATATCAGAAATAATTCTAAATATATTATAGCATTTCGTGACTTATTTGCAGAATTTTGTTGATTTAGTCACGTATTGATCGCTAACTGAATGCTGATTAAGGAATACGTTATTCAATATATAAATCAATTAAAATAATGCACTCAAAAGACTTTATGGTACTCATTGTTCAAATTTCTTATATTTATACTTCACTAAAGTTAATAATTTTTAATATACTTTAATTAATAGTAATGCACCATGCTTGAAATCTTTCTTAAATTTTTAAATACTTGCATTTAATAAGATATTAAAAATTTTTTATAACCAATTTAACACTTTAAATACAGTCACCCAAAAACAAAAGTTTGGTACAAAACCAAAATCAGGCAATTTATATTCTGGGCGAAGTGATCGACACT
>JAQFXP010001024.1:0-22253 GCA_034693685.1 Belba bartosi
TCTCGAATTCTTTTATTCGCAATTTTTTTACTGCTTTCTCCACAAACGGAAGTCTAGTGTTGTTTAATGAATGTATGGGTTTTTATTGCACAGTATGTCGAGAACAGGATCTGTTAGATAAGAGTTATGTATATACAGTGTATATACAGCGACACCTATTAAGTGCTTTTGTTTTTATTCTATTGGGTTTTTAGTGGTTGTAAAATACGAGGAAAACCACTTTTAAGCTCATATTCCGATGTATTTTTCAATGTAATTATGACTCTTTCCTATTATTTATAATTTTTATGTAATTGAAAATAAATTTTTCGAACAAACACTAAAAGGATAAATAATTATTAAAACTTTAATTACAGTATTATGTGGTTATGACGGAAAAAATTACTCTATTTTTGTTATCTAAAACATATGAATACATTAATTACTTTATTAGAAGAGTTCTGCTATAACGTTGAGGTCAGAGGTCTGACATTTAGTTGACTTTCGCGATAAATAATTTTTTAAAGACTTTCGCTCAGTTTTTCCGAAAGATATGATCGAAAAAAGAGTTGTTCGCCTCTGAGATGAAGTTGAAGAATAAAAAACTGTTTTATATTTTTAAACTTTTGCAAAAATGTATATTTTTAGTGTAAGAGAGTATTTGGAAAAAAGTTTTTATTTAGTTTTGTCTGAATTACATAACTTTAATGATATAATAAATTTGATGCGATTTTTATTCCCCTTTGAAAGTAATGGCGAAAATTGTTTTTAAAAACATATTTATTATTTGGCATTGAATCCGAATAATGACTTCTAGGATGAAAAGAAAAAGTTGAGCTCAGAATAAAAAAGAGTTTAAAACCAAAAATAAATAATATTGAGTAACGAATGAAAGGCATAAAAGGAATCCATAAATTAGTTCTTTATATACAAAGACTGTTTCGAAACCTAATATATTCTCTAATCTAATGAAATAATTTTTTTCCAAAAAAGAAACTATTTTTTCCAAAACTGATAACAATCTCGAAAAGGGATAATAAATATATAAAAAATTATAATTTTAAGTGACTTCACATTTAGAGTAGGAAAGCAAACAAATGGCAAAAATTTCCCGAAATATATAATTAGAATTCAATGCAAATCGATATTAAATCCAAATCCCTTTCAATACAGACTTATAAGACTTAACAGAATATTAATGATTAAAATCGTATTTATCTGTTCGACAGACGCCTCATCTCAAGCACCGGCACCGGCACCACCACAAGCAACGCCGGCACCGGCAGTGCAAAGCCAGGAGCTGTCCCATCACCCGTCACACCATCACTATCAGTCCCATCAAACGCATCGTCACTTGTATTCCTCACTCGAATCTCCGACCACAACCTCTTCGCCGCCAACCACCAGCACAACAGCACCGACAGCACAGCACCAACATCTGCACACATCACATCCGCACCTGTCGGCCACATTGACCGCCGCCAACAACCAGCCCAACTCGAATGGCACGGGCGCCGGCCCCGGCCCCGGTACGGGTCCGCCCAGGATCAAACTCGAGAACGGCATGGGCGCCGTCACCGCTAACTTCTATAATAATCATTACACAACACCCGATCACAAAGGTATGGCTTAACTCTACTCAACCTTTACTACTAATTCAATCACTTTCTTCTCATTTGTATTCATATCCAGCGCTTATTTAATGAATATTTTTATGTTAAGTCGGAACAAATCTTAAGTTGCCTTGCACAAATTTCTATTAGTATTAGGCAGTATTGTATTATATTAGGTAGATGTTAGATTTTTTGCCAATTTATTGTCACTTATATTCATAATTTAGATATAAAACTATTTTAGTTAAATTCAAAATTAAATCAATAGTTGAGTTCAAATAACTTTACGACAAATAAAAGGTTAAATGAATTGAAAAAATGTTTAATTAAGTAACTAATGAATAAAAGATGAATAAAGTTTTGCTAATTTGAATAATATTAAAGCATTAAAAACAAAAACAAAATTACTTTTTGTTTAAAACTAGATATAAGATACAGTATTAAAGATTTAGTATTCAAATTGAACTTGTTGGCAACGTTTATGCAATTATGCATCAAATATAAGCCTTTGATAATCTGTTGACTGTTTTGCATAATAATGCGGTTCTGAAAAGAACTTTAAAGAATTGGAAAATAAAAATCTAATTAATATTAAAATTGCAATTATCTATTGAAGACGTGCCCGTAGTTAGCACTGGTTTGGGCATCGGAGTGGCCGAAGATCTTTCTTATCACACGAATGGTCTGTCGAACGGCACTGTAATTAAGAGGAAAAAGGGTAGAAAACCGAAAAATTTGGAGAATATAAACGGAAACACAAATCACTGCTCGACGGCCACCAAACGAAAAAGTAGAGAAGGTTTGCATTACTTTATAATCATAATTAGTATTTAAATCGCAATTCAATTTAAACGCTGTAATAGCTATTATGGCTATTATGGCGATAGTGTTTATTTATTATTTAATCACAACTTCTCGTGCATTAAATTAATTAAAAAATTGCATTCTTTTCACTTTCCTATTATTCATAGGTTCGACGACATATTTGTGGGAATTTTTGTTAAAATTACTTCAGGACAAGGAGTATTGTCCGCGTTTTATTAAATGGACAAATAGGGAAAAGGGTATGTATGCGCACCTGTGCCCCTAACCGAGTCAAAGTCACCTTTACTTTCCTTACAGTTGAAACCACTAATCGTTTTGTTTAACATTTTTTATTCTGAAAAACTTTTTACTCTTTTTTTCTCTCTTTTGATGTCATTTGAGTCGAAAGACTTTTATATAATGTTATGATTCATATGAAGTAATTTCGAAACAATTTAGTTTATTATTTGTTTATTCACTCATATCTTTAATTTTATACATTTTCACTGTTTTTCCAATTAATTCCAACAAAACATTTGAGTTTCGACTGTAATTCCTGTGCTTTAAGAAAGTGTTTTCTCGAGAATATTGAATCCGAAGGGGAATTCCCGCTTACTTTCGACTGACTTTCTCACTGTTATCGGCGTTTAATCTGTTTTTCTCCAATGTTTTTCGAAAATTAATTTTGTTTTTTCTGCTCGACTCAATTTATAGGTATATTTAAATTGGTTGACTCGAAAGCCGTGTCCCGTCTCTGGGGTTTACATAAAAACAAACCAGACATGAATTATGAAACTATGGGTAGAGCACTCAGGTATGTATGAATGTTCAGTGCTGTGCAATCCCGTATATAGCCTTGCTCAATTGCTCATTCAGGCTCTGGATGTTATACAATTCATCCATCAATTTCAGAATTTTTTTTTAAGTGAAAATAAATATTCGAAACACTTATTATAGACTTTTATTTATTTTTTTCGTTTATTTTGCTCTTCTCTCAACACTTTTCTGGTTTTTGAAAATAGTTTTAAATTTTTTAGTTTAAAATTTTTTCTCCAATCTATCAATTAATGTCAATCATATGAACAAAAGTTTTGATTGTATTGCTGTTAAACTGCATTCATTCAATCTTTCACACATTTATACATTATATTAATACAAAAATAGTATTTTTTAATAAGAATTTTAAACTTTGAAATGTTTTTAGTTATAAATATATTTTGATCCAAAGAATTAAATTAATTTTTTTGTTTTGTTTTAAATTTAATTCCTAATTACCTGTTAAAAATCAATTTATTTGAGACAGACTTTAAAACTTTTTTTTTGTCTGTAAACAAAAGAAATTTAATATAAAAAAATAAGTCAAGTGTCTGGTGTTATGACAACGCAATATATAAATAACTTAAAAAATATTTTGAACAGTGTAAACATGCTGCTACTTAAATTTAAATTTATTTGATAAATAACATTGCTTATTTTTTTATAGGTATTATTATCAAAGGGGAATACTGGCCAAGGTGGACGGACAGCGTTTAGTTTATCAATTTGTTGACGTTCCCAAAGATATTGTTGAAATTAACACAGAATCTAATAATTGTTATAATAGTAAAGGTGAGCACAAACTGTTCCGGCACAATTGATTAAACCATTATGCTTTAATTAAATCAACAGGCTAATTTAGAAGCTCAATGGGGGGACTCTTTGCATTAATCTCTGAAAAACTATTTATTTCTGTCTTATTAAATAAACTTGGTAATAGGAATAAACTTTTAACAAGTTTAAAGAATTTTTACTAATTTATTAACTGAATGTTTAATTATTGTTGAGTTTTAATTATATTTTATATATTATATTCCGAAACGGGGTTTCAATAGTTGCCTGATTTGAGTTTCTATTCTTAATTTTTTTTTTAAATTTAAAATCTAATTAAATGCAAATTAAAGTTTTATAATTGATTTTGTTATAGCTTTTATTTAAAATGCTTTTTATCATTTTATTCTCTCCACTCTCTCCCTCTCTCTCTCTCACTTCCCAATCCCTAAATTCATAAACACTTCCTTCACATCCTTTGCCACCGAAACGAATGATAAAAACTAACTATTCGTTTGGACAAAACTTTTTGATTTGTTTCGCTAATAAAAACACAATATTTTGTTTGACTGCTATTCAACTGCACGACTGAATGCCTCTCATTATTGGAATGCTATTTAAAATAACGCCAAAATACTACTGTTCCGTTCCGTCTGTGTGTATCGCTCCGGGATTTTTATGTGTCTGTCCGTGTATTTTGTGTCTATCTATTGTCTGAAGACTATTTCGATGATATATGTCTCAACTCAAGCATTTGAAAAACATTCGTAAACTGTGTTATGTTCTCTGTTTTTGGTATTTGTTTTTATATTTGTTTTTCTAATTTTATTATTTTTCAACAAAAAAATCCTTTTGTCTTATATTTAATGCGTTTTCAATTTAGTTTAAGTTAACATTTTTTAGTCAATTATAATGTCATTTACATTGTTTTGTTTTGTAAAAATCTGCATTATATTAAAAGCATCACACTATTTTTAAGCTCTTTTTTAAAAATTGAATTCACTTTTATTAGTTTCACTATTAGTTTGCATTTTTTTTTTGCTTGTTTAAATTGTATTGTATTTTGTAAATCACTCTTTATTTGTTTATTATTTGAAATAATGTTTGCTAATTCAAATCTACTATAAATTCAAACAATAAAAGAGTTTTTTTGCATTTATTTTGAAGAATATTGTCTAAATTTTAATGATATATAAAAACATTTAGAATTAGAAAATATTGCAAATATATACTCAATTCAATGTCTATTATATCTCGAATTGAATTAAGCTTTTTATTTAATGATTGCATTGAACTTGGGTTTTATTCAATTATAATTTTAAAAACAAGCTTGTTTACAAATTTTATTGCATTGAAAGTTTTGTTAACAAAAATTTTTTTATTTATTTAATTGCTTGAGTGATAGCAGAGAATAAATTTGAAAAAAAGAAGTTTTTGTAAGAGAAATAAATTAAAATTTTGACGTAGAGTAGAGTAAAAAACAAATTGAAGCAAGCAAACAAAAAGTTCATTTATTATTAATGTTCTGATTATACAGTATATGAGAGTTATATTCGAATAAATGATTGATTAAAATAAAATTGTTTTTTTACGCCAGAAGTTCACCACAATATGACAAAGGAGTCAACGAATACATCACTATCTTTGGTCAGTAGTCATCATCTGAATCACAACAACACCAGTAATCACCAGAACGTATGTCTGTCACCGCACCCGTGCGACGGCCTGTCCATCGTATCCTCCGTTGATAATAAAGACAATAAAATTAGTTTTTGAAGAAAAAAATTGTGAAAATGTTTTTCAAAAAAAAAGTTTTTGTTGACAGAGAATTAAAAAGAGAGAATTTTATTGAACTGATTATTATTATTATTGATAATTAACTTTATTTTTGTACAAAAACGACACTTGACTTACATGCAGACACACAGTACACGACAATACATACAATAAGAATACATTGAAAATATAAATATATATATAATTTATTTGGTGATGGAATTAATTATATAAAATCGACAAAACATAATAAATTAAATAAATTTTCCAACAAGATTAAATACTTTTTGTGAGAAATTACACTTGATAAAAAATAACAAAAAAACACATCCAGACAAAATTTTTATTATTATAAATATTATTATTATATACAAATAAAAAGGTATATCTAAATACAGATTATATTATTATTATTATTATAAATATTATATATAATTTTTAAATAATTAAAAGCTTTTAACTCTCATTATAATTATTTGATTAATTATTATCTATTGTTCATAAGAAAAAAATACAAATAATTTATGGCTTTTATTTGTGACTATCCATTAAAAATTTGACTGTTGTTTTACACTTTGAAAGAGAGTTTTTTCATTTTTTTCCATTTTTTTATCATTTCAAACTATTTTTTGTTTTCCCGAGATGTGAGCAAGGTGCTTTAGACTTATACATACAGTATATATGACTTTAAAGTTGAATTTGAATTGCGATTGATGTACAGGAATTCATAATTTTGTTATTTAAATGCAACTAAATTATTAAATATTTGTTATTAATTATTTAGCATTAAATTTCATATTTAGATGAGACTGAACATTTTTTTAGTAATTTCTAAATTGATCATTTTTTATGAATCATTTATTTTCCAATTGTCTAAATTTAAACCTTTTTTTTCGATTCCAATTGAAATTATTATTTATATTATTATTATTTATTAGTAATAGATTTCTAGTCGAGAATGAATCACAAAATGTAGGTTTAGTTACAATTAAAGTTTAAACAAGTTTTTAATTTTTGTCATTGATTTGGCTTTTGTAGTGATTTGGAGAAAACTGCTCATAATTTATGTCCACTAATAATGAGTTTATTTTTACAATTTTTAATGAATTAATTGAATTGGAATTTTGGATATAATAATAATTATATATAATTACATTTTATAAGAAAGAATATTTTGAAATCTCTATAACTTATCAAACAAATCATGTCTTTATTAATGTTTATTCTTATGTGAAATTCTGGTTAAACAGTATTCTCGTATATGATATGTCTAATTGAAAAAATAAGTTTTGTATTTTGAAAATCTTTGAAAATTATTATTAAATTTATTTATTATAAAAACAATTGAATTCTTGATTCTGTCATTCATTTGCAGAATATTTATCAGATTTATAGTTTCATTACTTTAATGATTTAAACATGTTAATAATTCAATTTTATTGTAGTATTATTTCAAAATTTTTATCAATTATATTCATTATTAATATATTTTCAAACGAAAACTTTTATTTAGTGATAAAATCATTAAATAACAAAAAATATAAAACTATTTATAAAATTTTTAAACTTTTTAGCAACATTAAATTATAAACAAAAACAAAAATACGTACGTGAATTGGAAAAGCAATAATAAATAAAATAAAAACTTATATTACTAACAAACTTCCGAAACATTAACAATTTAAAATTATTTTCAAAATACTAAATCCTTTTAAAAGTTTAATGAATATTAATGATATTTTAAAACTATCCTCATAGTTCACTAGTATTAATAGGCAAAGTATATTAATGCTAACATTTTAAACATAATTTAGATATATTTATGTTAATTGGTGACTACCAAGTTCAATTTATACATTACTTTTGATAAATTATATAAGCAAAACATGTTTATAACACATATTCTCTACACGTCTTCATACAAATAGATAAACAGTTCTAGATTTAAGATAAAAAGATAATATTTGTACAAGAATAAATAAAGCAATTACTTAAATTACAGTTATTAAAAATGATTATCATAATCTCAACTTAAACTTTCTAACTTATTTTAATTTTTTTTAAATTAACAAGTTAGCAAAAGTTTGTTTAATTTTAAATAGTTACCTGTTAGTTGATTACAATTATGAATAATATCTTATTTGCACTGTTCAGTTATTTTGTAATTAAATTTAAATTAAGTAAATTTTTAATATAAAGTGAACTAAACTACATGTATGCTTAAATAACATAATCAAGAAGATTTTAAATCGATCAAAAATCAAGCAAAGTAGCAATAAACGTACAAGAGTATATCTTAACTTAAAATTAATTCACAGGTCAATTTACCCAAACATTTATCTGTTTGGGTTTAAAAAGGATTAGTTGTAACAAGTGAAAAAAATTTGTCATTACTATTAGTTTAACTTGTATGACTATTTGTTTAGCAATATTTTAATATTTATTTCATTTATAATTACTAATTAGTTTTAGAGTTTAATATAAACTATTTTCTAAAAATTGAAACTGTGAATTGTTTTAATAAGATCAAGTAATTTCTAACTATTATTAGAAATTAATCCATGAGTTGATTTAAGTTGAGATATGTTACGGGGTTGTTTTTTAGTTTTGCTCGAAATAAAATCTTTCTGAACATAATTCTTTCTAGTGAGTTTTTAAACAAGAGTTTAAATTTAATTATTTTGGTATTAAAGTTAATTGTTAACAAGATTTTTAATGCTGAATCTCATTCGGGTTCGTAGCCAAGCTTAAAACTGTTTGTTAAATTTTTTATTTTAATCTAAAGAATAAATTTTATACATCACATAACCGATTCTTGTATTGGCAAATAAGCTAGTTAAGTCTAGTAAATAATTAAAATAATAAGTCCGTTTACCGGAATTTTACTGCAATTTAATTTTAATGATTCAATTGTTATTTTGATAATTGTTTATAAAAAACAGTTTTTATTTACATCTTTTTTAAACTTTATAAATGCGATAATAAATGCAAACTATTTGACAAATAAATATTGTAATTCTGATTTTAAACTTACTTGTGTTTAGATTAATTTTCTAAATTTTATATAAATATAAAATTTAAAAAAATAGTAATTAAGCAAGTAAATTTAAAATTAAAATCAAATAAAATTTAAATACAAAACTTTAGTTAACAAATATTAATAAAATTTGAAAAATGTTTAAATATAAACGTTTTTGTGAATAATCATTGAAATGACAATTGAATTATTAAAATTAAATTGCAATAAAATTCCGGTAAACGTATTTATTAAATTAATTATTTACTGGATTTAACTAGCTCATTTGCAGATAAATAAACTGGTTTTGTAATGTTAATTATTCTTTAAATTATAACAAAAAATTTAGTAAACAGTTTTTTGCCGAGTTAATCATTTTTTAAATTTAATGTAGGTAACATTTAATACTGTATATTTTAAATAACAATATTTTAATATGTTTATTTAGTAAGCATGCATATTTTTAAAACACATTTAATATTTTTAAACTTAAAATATTTAGACGTTGTGTATGAATGGGTTGTATTAGTGATTGATTGTAAATTACAATTTGTAATGTTTACGAAAATCTCGATTTGTTTGAAATCAGTTTTAATTGTGATTTTGATTTGCATTTAAACCGCAATTTATTGCAAATAATACTTTAATTTAATTATAATTTAATTATTATTTATGTTTTGACACAAACACTGATATTCTGTTTAACTAATTTCATATTTATCCTCAAAAGTCGATTTGGGTTTGTATTCAGTCATTCAATTGAATTGGTTTTGAATTAAACCTTAATTTAGATTAAAATCTAAATAATGTTTGAAATCGATAGCAAAGACTGTTTCGACGGATTCGGTGAAGACTTATGCGAAGAATCGATGAGTTATTAGTCGTTTGACGACTCGTTTGGATTAGAGTTAGAGTTAGTCTCAAAACAATTCAAACGATGTGTTCATTGAAAGCAATACAAACTCTGATTAAAAATGTTTGGATTTTTGGCTTTTGAGGTAATTCTGAAATTCAATTAATGTTTGGATTATCAGAGAAATAACGAATCAATTATTAAATTGAGTCTTAAATATAGTCTTAATTTAATTGTAATTTCTGTCCATTTTTGCAATTTAATGACGAAATGATTGATAAGTTTTTCCTAAAATTTGGCTCAAATTTAAAGTTAATATTTGACTATAAATTGAGTTTAAATGTTAAAAAAGGTTTAAAATTGTGTAAAAACTTAAATCAATTGAATTTAGAATTGGTTTTAATTGTCGAATGTCTTTAACGAAGAAAATATCGATTTATTGCAGAAATTGTCGAAAATTTCGTTTAAATACTCGAAATGTTTTGAATTATTTGTTTATAAATATAAAAATTGTTTGAAAAGTATTGATGTTTTTGTGGATAAAAAATCATTTCTTATTAATACGAATGGATTGAAACAAATTAATGAATAATTGAATTGAAAATAGAGTTTATTTCTGGTATTAAAGATAAATGAAGAGCTAATCCTTGAACTATTGGCACGAATTGATCTCAAATGTCAACAATTGAAAGGTTTTTCTTTGATAACGATCTGAAGAATGATTTATTGGAATTTTGATACAAATTATGAACAAAAAATGACTTTCGATGAGTGATTGGAAACAATTAACTCATTTATCAATTAATACTCAATTATTAATGACTTGTTTTTTGAAGACATAGACAAACATTTGCCGAAACTTCAGTTTTTATGTCTAAATATAACTGAATTTTCTTTGAATTCTTTGGCAAAACTGCAAACAATTTATATTCAAAATAGAAATAAAAGTCAATTTAATAATTAATCGATTAATGCATTGAAAACTAAATATAAATGAATAACAAAAGTAGAGATTCAGAAGGTCGGACGATCCAGGGGGGGATCAGGGAAGGGATTTGCCCAAAAATTTTGGCCAAAAACCCATATATTTATGATGAAAATTTCCATAATTTAACTGGATTTAAACCGGATTTATCACTAATGTAGGAAAAATTTGCTAATTTTGGTCAAAAAACCCGAAAATTTTGCCGGCCGCCGAAGGCGGCCGGCAAAAAGTCTAGAGCGGTATTTTTTCGCGGACCAAATGCTAGGGGGGGATAAATACCAATTTTTACAATTAGGGGGATTTTTGGCTGATCCCCCTCCCCTTCAGAATCCCTGGACAAAAGTATTTATAAATTGTGACAATAATTCGGTTTATTTAAACATTACATTCACTGATAAAATAATTTTTCAATATTTATTATTACTAGTAATTTATTATTTAATTTAAACAAATCTTTAAATTTTATTAATTAAAACACAAAATACGTAATAAAAGTAAAGTTAACTTTTAGTAATACTATGTGCACATAGAAATTACCAGTTGTGCATGTTACGCAATTGTATTTATTAATTTCCAATTGCTAATTAATATATACTAGTCTAAGAATAGGAAAGAATAGAAAATTCTTAAAGTTATGATTAATATATTTAGTCACACAAAACAGGATATTACAGTAAATATAATTCTGTCTAAAACTTATCAATTAATATTCTTGATAAGTTCGCTCGATATCCATTTTAATTTCTGAATTGGGTTCAGATAAACAAGGGTGTGCTAAAAACGGATGGGGGGTAAAAATGGACTTGGTTAGTGCTATGAGATGTGAGTTTTGAAATAGAGATAGAAACCCAATTTTGACAAAAATGAACAGAATTGGAAGTCGAGTGCATTAATACAAATAAAATATTTACAAATTAACAGTTTTGTATGAATTTCATGATTTGTATACTGTATAATTTCTTTGCATTTCCCTAAAACTAATCCAATTTAAATATTTAAAAACTAATTCGTACTTTTTGAACAAATGTTTTTTATAAACTAGACAAATTTCTAAAAATAAATTAAATTTTGCTGATTAAATTGATTTGACAAGCTTATTTTCGACTGTATTTTAGATATTTATATAAAATTTTGAAAATAAACAAAAAATTAAAAGCATTTTAAAGATAAATTATAAAATATTAATATTTGAATAGAAATGAAAAGAATAAATTTAAAAATATTATTTACATCAAAATCTAAACAATAGTTTAAAAACTAAATAAACTCAATTATAAAACTTATTTTTAGTTTTATTATAAATAATGTAGTTTTTAAATAAATTCTTAAAATTTGAAATATTTTTAGTTAAAAACAAGTCTTTATTTTTTTTAAATAAAAGATATAATTTATATAAATTTATTATTTACAACAAATTATATATTTATTTATAAACAAAATTAAAATTATAAAAATACAATAAAAATATTGTAATACAAAAATCACACAAACTTTGAACATATGAGACAAACAAAAGTTATTATAAAACAAACAAATTTTGTACAAATTTTAATCGAATTTAGGCATAAAATAGGACACAAATAGAGAATATAATCAGAAATTTGCAAAAATATATATCCGTTAATTAGGAAAAATAAAAGAAAAATGTTTAGACAAACAATATTTGAACACATTTTGAAATTTTAAGACAATTGAAAAATGTTTGTACTCTACAGTAAAATATAGTTTTTAGTTTCGGACAGACTTTACATAAAAGCGAACAAATATTTAATTTTTTTAACAAACTATTTATACAATAAAATAGAGGAAAGGTATGTCTGACTTAATTTGTTTGATATGAAAGCGACAAACAAGTGATTGCATTTAAATTTAGATTTTTATACAAATAAAGATAAATTTTAATTCTTATATATTTTTGTAATTAGAATAGAAAGTACTTAAAATATTTTAGACAATTAGAATTATGGGCAATAAGTGCTAAAACAAAGCAATATTAAACAATTAGATAATTAAAACTATTTTTACAAATGTTTGGATAACATTCAATAGAATAGTATTAAAGTGTGTTTTATAGCTATAGAAAAAAATCTATTTTTGATATAAAAGTAATTAAAGGATTGAATCAATTGAAGATAGACTGGAATTGAATTGGAAATATGTCACTAAAATAGTAATGAAATGCGGAATAAGTTTTTGAGTTATTTATCTTTTCTTATCAAACATTTAGATAAAGTAATAAAAAATATAATTTTGTTCAAAAAATATTTCTAATAAAGACTAATATATGGCCTAAAGCCAGAAATTTTGACTTTAATTAGGGAAACAATAGTGAAGTGAAGAAAAATATTGAATTTTGAATATATATTCTAAAAATAAATTTTCGGAGAATTTGTGTCAATGAGTTGTCAAATACTAATAAAAAGGAAAAATATGTTAAATTTTTCTATTGATATAATTTTGGGCAAAAAACTATATTAAACACTAAACACATAAAACACAAACAAATACACAAAACAAAACATATCTAAAGACATAGAAAATAAAAACCTGATTATAATAAGTAGTTATGAATTTTAAAAAATTCCAAAATATACTAAATTTATAAATTGTTATTCAAATAAGTTTTAATAATAAAGAAAAATCTGGACACACATTAAATGAGCATGAGTAAATTGTTTTGTTATATATTTCTGTACTATATATACAATTAAAACGTCTGAACAAGTGATGAGTGAATGAAAAGATGAGTTATATCTGTTTGAAGTCATTATTCTAACTAAAGATTGAGTGAAAAGTGATAACAAATAGAGAAAGAGGTTTCAAAAGTGATACAAATGATGAGTAGATTGTGTTGTTTAATCGCATCCGGGCATCATTTGCATTTGGTGTCCGCCTCCCAGGCCTCCCATGCCCATCATGCCTCCCTTGTTCATCAATGAGCTCATCATTCCTCCGAACATACCTTTGATGTTATCCAAACCCATACTCATAGACGACATATCCAAACCCATTCCCATTGATCCCAAATCCATTCCCTTTGATATTTGCAATTGTTTTGTAATAAAAATAAAAATAATTAGAAATTTTTAAAAAACCAAATATAAATGCTTTACTCAAATTACCTTGCCCTTCATTGAAAAATCCATCATGGGCATATGATTATCCATAGACATCATAGGCATATGGCTTTCCATAGGCATCATAGGCATCATTTGCATCTTCTCCATCATTCTTGAGTAAACATTAATTCATATATTTTGCCAATAATTAGAGAATAAATTCAATTTGTTTTTTACCTGATTTACGGATTTACGAGAAAAATGTTTTACGAAAGTTATGATGTGTTTTGAAAATGTAAAATGAAATGATTGTGAAATTAATGGCTTAAGAGTTGCGCTAAAAACTACGAATTAATATTGGCGGATGACTAATATCCACCGGCGCCACCACCATAACCACCGCCTCCTTTGGCCTTTACACTACCGCCTCCTCCACCGCCAGAACCACCATATCCTCCACCGCCAGAACCGCCATAACCTCCACCGCTACCACCACTGCCGCCTCCATATCCGCCACCACCAGAGCTGCCATAGCCTCCGCTATCACCGCCACCACTACTGCCGCCATAACCGCTGCCACCACTACTACCCCCACCATAGCTACCTCCACCACCACCGCTACTGCCGCCTCCATATCCACTGCTACCTCCACCACCATAGCTATCCATAGGCATGCTATAGCTATTGTCCATTTGCATAGGCATTTGCATAGGCATACAACAGTCCATTTGCATTGGCATTTGCATCTGGCCCATTTTCATGCTTTAAATTAAACCAACCAATTAACATAAATGTAACATGCTTGTTGTTTATATATTAGATTTATTTGTTTTTTTTATCAAAGTACCGTAATATACATCAATTACCATAGCATGCACATGTTGTTAAAAGCAATTTTATAACTTAACATTAGTAATTTTAACTAGTTTAGCTACTTATCTCTCTCACGTTTTTTACATTCTTTATCAGAGTTAGCCAAGCTCATTAATTTAGTGATATAGCAGTTAGCTATGACTAAAATGTCAAATTTTCTTCTCTAATCTCAAAAGTATATAGGAAGAAACTGATTATATTTAGTTACATTAGTTTTTAACTGAATTTTCAGTTAAATGTAATCTAAATTTAAGAATTTTTTAAATTTATAAATTTTTTGCAAAAACTTCATAAAAGATATCTATATTTTGAATCAAAAACTTAAGTGGTATTTATTAAATTTTTAAAGTTAGTTTGATATTTTGACTATTTCATTCTTTTTTGGTTATTTCTATTTATAATCATTTATTTTATACTTTTTAAAATATATTTTTTCTGTTTTTTTATTGAAATTTCTAATTAATTATAAGTTTAGTAACAAAAACAATGTTTTTTCATTTAATTATAAAATTAATTAAATTTTAAATATTTTAAAGTTTAAGATAGAGATCTTGAAAATAATTTTGAATAAATTAAAATAAATTAAAATTTAAAACAATACTTACGGTATAGGTATAGGGATTGGAATAATAATTTTCTTCTTAGGCTGAGTGAGCGATAGAATAGTAAAATATATTTAATAAAAGTAAATTGGAGATATTTAACTAAAAGTTAAAACAATTTAGCAGACCTTCAAAATTGATAGGAGTGGAAGAATTTCTTTTAATTTTTTAATTAATTTCTTCTTTTTAATAGCATTCGTAGGCCTAATATAACTCGATATTAGACACAAATCCAATAGAACTATAGTCAGAAACAATAGAGCAGTTGTACGGCTTCGACAATACTGTGCCATAACTGATGAACAAGTGCTGGAAGTTTGAGAAATACGTAGAAAATGCAGAAAAACTTTAGAACAAAACACAAATCGAGAAAAGTTTGATCGGATTCAGATATATTGTAATTCTAATTGCATTTTAAACACAAATACGAAAAACACTTTTGAATTGTTGTTCTGATAGACACTGAGAGTTCAGACGCTCTAAACGATATGAGCTTTCACTTGATTCGCATCACTTTTATATACGAATTGGGCACTAAATTTGATCCAGGACACACTTACACTTATCGCAAATATACTTATTGTCCCAAAATCCCACCTCTTATTTATGAGGCATTTCTCTTCTACTTATTCTCATCAGAACCTAAACAGAGATACAATACAGTCAACCCTCGTTTGCCTGACAAGACAGGTGTCAGAACGACATCAAAATGGATAAAATGCTATAAAGTGTTCAATAAATTTGAATTAAGTTTATTAATAGTAATTTGTAATAATTTACGATTTGATGCAATTCTATACAACTTAATAAGGAATGCCTTTTAGAACAGGCATTGAAGTGAGAATTTCAAACAAGAGTTTGCCTGTAGTTTGAGGATCACATTGCAAAGTACACAATCAAATAAAGTGCTGTATTATTGGGAACAATAATTTCCGTATTTAGCATCAGAACAAAAAAATCTTTGCATAACATAGAGTCGGTTCTTATTTCACCTAAATTTCACTTTTTGTTAAACACAATCAAAAACGCCTATAGAATGAGCGGAGAATCCTATTCATCTCAATACCCAATTTTTCATCCGTACAGATAGCCTGTGCCTCCTATGCCTCTATGCCTGTGCTGTTGTATGTTTGGGCATCAATCAGATTGAGAAGTGCTGAAGAGGTCATCGACGCCATCGACTGCACACTAACACATTGACCCTCAATATGGGCAGTAATGTAGTTATGGTATTGCGATGAAGAGTCGCGTTATATAACTCATTGCTTGTTGTCTAATAAGAGAAGTGTTTTTTTTTAATTATTTCTGGTTTAATATAAAGAGCTATTTGATTGAAAAACGATGTCAAATCGATTCGACACTACGTTTTGGAGTAGATAAACGATAAATCAATATTAAATCTATTTATTTACAGTATATTATCGTTAAAACATTTTTTAAAGAATTAATTTTAAATATAAATAATTAGTTTTTAATTAAGCAATAGTTTATTGTTAGTGTAATATATTTAAAAAGTTTTCATATGTTTTGTTATTAGAATTGTTTGCAAATTCTATTATTTTATTATAATTTTTGAAAAGTCATTTTTTTATTTAAAAACTTTTTAATCCTATAATCAATTTTTTTAAATATTGACTGACTGTACGACACATGTATTCTCAGCAATTCATTGAATTTGAATTTAATGAAAGTCTATTAGACTTAAAACAAGACATAAAAAATTGATTAACTGTTTTGCAAATAAAGTATTTAAAATAAAGTTTTAAAAAATATTTGAGAAATTAAACGAGTATTCGCTAAAACAAATCTCAATTTTTATAATTTAATACATCATTCTTCTGGTGTGTATTGCGATTATTGACCTGAAATTTTCGGTTAATTTTTAAACATTTATTTTTTTTATGTCAAGAATACTATCTATTATTTTATAGTCAATGAGATTTGCACTGAAAGTATTTCCTAATTCATTCAAAAATTTATTTCATTATTAAATTATTAATTTATTTAGATTTGATTTATATTGAAAATGATTTTATTGTTGTTTTCGTAATTTATTTTCTATTTTCGAAATATTTAATTCAATTTATTTTTATTTAATCTACAAATAAGTGATGAAACTATTTAAACATTTAATTTAAATTCTAATTAACTCTATCTTTCAATCATATATTTTTAAACTCAATTAAATCAAATTATAGATTGAATTAAAATTTTATATTCTTTTGTCTTTTTGATTGATTTTTTATTTCATTGAAATTGAATTATAAAATGTTTTTAATATGTTTTCATAGAAGGCATAAATGTTTCAATTTTAAGCTTTTATTCAAAGTTTTGATAATTCAATTGTGCTTGTTGTCAGTTTAGGTTAACCTTTCACCCATACGTTCACCCATACATGTGTTGAAGTACAGGCGTTGGATCTGTTACTTTTTAGATCAGATATTTTTTATAACTTGTACAATCTATCCCCCTTAGTGTTAACTCGCTTATTGTAAATACCCGCATTTAGTAATTAATTTACTAAAAACCAAGTTTAAATATATTATAAAATTTTGATTGTTTATAGTGAATTCTGCTTATGGTGAACAAATTTTACAGAACCATTATACTATACAAAATTTACTATATACAGGATAGACTGTATTCAGAATTTTATTTTTGAACTCAAATATTATTTTGAATGAATATTTATGTAATAATAAGTAATTAATATTTTTTTAATTTTATTATAGAATTTTATCTTATGTTATTACAGTCGGTTTGTTTTTAAACTGTTGCAAAAAATTTGATTTTTAAAACAAATTATTTGTAATGTTTGAAGTATTTGTAACAATTTTAAAATAAACCGACTTTACTGTAAATACTGCACAAACTGCTATTTAGATTAAAAACATTATTAAAATATAAAATTAAGTCTTTAAAAATAACTTAATTAAAAATTTTTATATTATTTGAATTAAAATTTTATTTTGCTTTGAGATATTATGTTACGATTTTTTACATCGCATTACGTAGCAGTAAATTGCAAATGTTGTGTAAAAATTGTTAAATAATTTACATTTATTTAAATAAATATTAATATAAATTATTACACACTTGCTAACATTTGTAATTTAAGTCAATTTAAATGTTAAAAATTAGTCTAATTATTATTTTTTTAATGTTTTTATGTTAAAAATTAATTTCAATTTGAATAACTAGAGCTTAAAACTATTGTGAATTTAAAGCATGATAAATTAGTTATATTAAAATTGTTTAAAATATAGAATGCTGTTAAATCTCAATTTGCTTTAATTTGTATTTATGTAAATTTAAATTTATTCTTAAATATATTATTTTAATTTTGTCTTTTTATACATTTTTAAAGTTTTTATGTTTTATAATGTATTTTTAGTTTAGTTTTTAAAAGTTTTGCCAAACAATTGAAAGCAAATGGAAAAATGTTCGGTTAATCTAATAGACTATTAGTAATAGAATTTTAATCAGAATGTTATATAAAAATCTAATAGCAATGAGAGTGAGTTTCGCCCAAAAAGTTTCTAAAAATAAATTCAAAAATTAGAGATACGATAGAAATTGAAAACAGAAGTAAACTATATGTGCACTCAGACGGACAATACAATCGTTCGGCTAAACAATGGTATGAAATGTTTGAAATGTAGAGAATAGAGTGAATAGAGAGATGAAAGTCTAATAAAAAGCATTTTATGTCTAATATGATGAGTGAGAAGAAGGAAGAAAAGTAGTAAATAAATAAATACTTATTAAAACTGTTTTCTCTACTCATTCAAAGTTCATTGACTTTTATTTTATCATAAATTTCATTACAGAGTATTGTATTAATACATTAATATCTGTATTACTGTATATTTCAAACAATACATACCTTTAAATGACAAAAATTATTATGCATTTTATTTAGATTTAGATATTGTTATTAATATTTTATACTTTCTGCTTTATATAAATTTAAAATATAATTTTTAAGTATTTATATTAAATTTAGTAATAAAGTTAATTTTTTTTATTTAAATAAATTATTAATTTTTAGATTATTTATGCTTTTATGCATTTATGAGAGAATGGGTAAAAAGTAAATGGGTTAATTTAATATTTGTTGCATGAACAAAATTTAGACTATTTTGTCATTTATTCAATATTTGAATAGAAATTAAATATGTTTAAAAACAAATTAACTTTAAAATAAAATATTAGAATTCTAATTATTATTAATGAAAATTTTATTATTAATGCTTATAATTTTATTATTTTAAATTTAATTATAATATAGCATTTAAAACTAATTAATAATTAAATATAGATTTTAATTCTTATTTTATTAAGATGTACAATATACCAGGGATTGAGAAGTTCGGCCGATTCAGGGGAGATCAGGGTGGAGATTTTTTTTCCAAAATTTTGGCCAAAAACCTAAGGAGATCAGGGGACGGATTTTTTCAAAAACGCTCAAAAAACCTATATATTTGTGATAAAATTTTACATAATTTAACTGAATTTAAATTAAATTTAGTTAATTTACCTGGATTTAAACCGGATTTAGCACCAATTTAGGAAAATTTTTTAATTTTGGGCAAAAAACCCAAAAAACCGTCTTTGGCGGCCGGCAAAATCTCGAGGGTGGGGTATCTTTTCTCGGACCAAATGCTAGGGGAGGGGGGGGGGTAAATATTAAATTTCAAAATCAGAGGGGGTTGGCTGATCCCCCCTTCACAAGGCTTGCAATATACCAAACTAGTTTTTAATAAGAATAGCTAAAATTACAAAAATAAATAATAATTTTAAAAATAACCTGTCAAAATATAATTAGTAAATTGATTTACTCCTTTAATTAGTATTTAAATTTAAATAATAAGCTATTTATCTTGTTAGTAATTATTAGTACTCTAACCCTTCGTTTCATATAAAATGAATTGTTATAAACGATTAGAAAGTAAACAAAAAATATATTTCATTCAAATATTTAACTCATATTTCACACCATTGAGTACAGAAATGATTTCTATAAAAATCTATTTTAAAGACTCGAAATATTTTATTGCTTTTTGAGAATTCTTATTATTAGTATATATTTAGAAATTTATATTTTTGCAAAAATTTATTTTATTGAATATATCCGAAACATCTGAACACACAATAGAGTATATCCTCTCTAAATATAGTAAACAATATTCACAATAAAAGTAAATAATTTATTTTTATGCTAAAAGTTTGTGAACTTCTTTGATAAAAGTGTTTATTCATTTCACATCTTTTTTATCTGCAATAAAGTGAAAATATTTCACACATTTTCAAAATGTTACCCAAGGATTGACATTTGTTTTGTATAAAAATAAATGTTTTCATCTATTTTTATGATTATTTAATGCAAAATAGTTCAATACATTTAGTTTTAATAATATATATATATATTTTTCAATATTTTATTATTTGAAAACAACTTTCGGAAAAGTCAAGTAAAAGTATATTTTGATTATATACTTAAGAAAACAATTACTACTTAGAGTTAAAGAAGTATTTGAAGAAATGAACAATAGATCTGATGAGGAAATGAATTTATGATCTCTGTTTCGTGCGCTTATACTTGTTCTCAGTTGTCCTACAGCACCCGTAGGTCTTTTTTTGTTTACATATTTTCAAAAATTTAGTTTTTTGGTCTAAAATTATTTTTAAAAATATTATTTAAATAAAATATTAAACGAATAATAATAATAATAATTTAATAAAGTCTAATAATAATAGATATTTATTACCGTTTTGCATAAAATAGATAAGTTATTCAGGCCAAACAAATTATTATAAAATACAAAAGAGCAGTTTAAAATTTTTGTTAGTATTTTTTGTAATTAGATAAAATACTAGTTAGTTTTGTATATTGAAATTTTATAACATTTGAATTACTATTATAAAAATATTAGCAAAATATTAATGCTTGTAATTTTATAATTTAATTAATTTAATTTGTTTATTTGATTATTTGATTAATTAATTTATCAAAATGTAATTTTAAAATATAATTAATTGACTTAAATTTTATTATAACAAAGTAAATTTTGTATATTATATAATAAAAACATTTAAAAATAACTATTTAATAATCTATCAATTATAAAAATTGGCATTTATCCCACTTGGCATTTTGATGTGCAAAAAAGTGCCTTGTATGTTTTGCCTGCCTACAAGAACGGTTGACAAAATTTTTAATTAAAATTTTGAAAATTTTACTATAAATTAGGACTAAATTCTATTTAAATTTATTTAATTTTTAACATTTAGATAATTTTGTTATTTATTTTAAAATTTTAAATAACTTCTTGATTGATTTTCCATAAATTTTTTGACCTATTAAATGCTAATAAACCATACAAATTATACCGTTTCTTAATTGATATTTTGTATTGCTTATTTTAAAAATCTGTGATTTATCATATTCTTTTTTAATGTTAATAGATTTGTAAGATTTGTTAAAGTTTAGTAATTTATTTATTTGAATATATTTTTATAATCTCGTTACTACTGTAAAAATGTTTACTAATGCTAATTATATTGAATATGTAATTAAAGCAACTTAGAAATTTTTTAATGCATTGAGTATGTTGCAATTAACATTTTGTTGGCAAATAATTTTTAAAGTTGTACTAATTTTTACTTACAATTAAGATATTTATTTTGCTAGGACATTTTGAGTCAAATTACAAGTATTTTACCGCTAAAAATATTACAATTTTATTTTTGATATTGTGATATTATATTTTCTTGTAAATTAACAGTAAAATGCTTGTAATTTGACTTAAAATATTAAAATTACATCATTTTTGTTTGCAAAGTATGTTTTCAGTTAATTTTATTTATTTTTATCATGTCAATCAATTTAAATAATTTCAATAAATCCTGGCAGGCTGGCGCAGTGGTCAAGGCGTCCGACTGCAGTTAAGTCTAACTTAACAAACAAGTAGTGGGTTCAAACCCCGTCCGAGCTAATTTTTCTTTTCATAAGTTAAATAAGGCTTAGGTGGGGCAAGACGACCACGGGCTGCTTACCAAGCGCCGTTAATTGGTAGTGTACGACCGGTTTAGCCACAAACTAC
>JAQFXP010001025.1:0-22243 GCA_034693685.1 Belba bartosi
ACATGTTAAATTAATAAAAATTTAACATATAAATAATATTATATGTTTAAACTATAGCTAATTATTTTTATTGTAATGAATTAATTACAACTAGCTAAATTTTAAAAGTATAAAATTATTCTTACTTTATTTTAATATTTATTAAACATGTTAAATGCATATCTTTAATGTTTTACATAATCAATATTATATGTACTTGTTTAATTTAAAATTTTAAATTAAAAAAACTTAGCTAATAAAATATTAATGGCGGATTTGCATAGCGTTAGCATGAGTTGCTCCAGAGTGCTCAGATTTCTACTACATCGATTTTGGCTACACATTTTTGAAACTGTCTGTAGTTAAAATTAAATTAAAAGTATAGTAAAACATTTTTAAATCTATTTTTTTATTTAGAAAATATTTTTCAAAAATAATTGTTTATTCAGTTATATTTTTAATTTAATTTTTAAGACATTTTTGAAGTAATGTATATAAAGATTTGACCCAGGCCATCTCTACTTAAAATATAATGATTTTATTGAATAAATTTATAAATTATTCAAAATTAATCTATCTTTCTAATCAATGTCTTTATCGTTTTATCATCGGTTAATTTAAAATTATTATAAATTGTTAAAAATTTTTAATTTTTACAAAATCTCTAAGTTTTAAATGCAGAGTTTTATTCCTGCAATAACTTACAGCCAATAAAAGACTTTTTGATTATTTCTTCCTAAATGTTATTTCAAAGAATAGACATATAAATCCGTAGCGATCCTGGTAGCTTTTAAGATTGCAGTACATGGCGAGTATGGCTACGTATTAATAAAATTATCAAAAGTTTATTTGAAATATGATAATAAATTTGCCAAAGACGACCGGAGAAACCTCGTGGGAGTATCTTTTCTCGGACCAAATGCTAGGCGGGATAAATGCCAATTTTTAAAATCATTGGGGATTTTTGGCTAATCCTTTATAATGCCTGATCAGGGTGGCCAACCGTCTAGATTTGGGTTGGATTGTCCAGTTTAAAAATTTACAAATTATTAAATATTAAAAAATATGTAAACATTTTCTTTTTGCATTTTAAAAATATAGAGGTAATTATGTTTTTGTCCAGGGCAAAATTTTCTAAAAGTTGGCCACCCTGTGCCTGAAATTCTAATAGATTTTCTTGGTTTATTATAAAATGTATTAAAAAGTGATAAAATCTAAAGAAATGCACAATTGTTTAAAATAGAGTAATAAAACATTTAAAATTAATTTAGAAAAATATGGATAAATTTATAAAATAATTTAATGTTTTATAAATATTAATTCAGTTTTTTCATTTTGTAAAAAACGATTTGAGTTAGCTTAAAAATTTAAATTACAACAATTTAATATTTTTATTTATTATTAACTTACATTAGTAAAATTAAAATATTTTAGGTAAGTTTGTCTAAATGTTATTATTTAAGAATAGAATTGTTTTGTATTTTTCAAACTAAATTTTTAATAAATTTTATTATGCTATTCTTAAATAATAACAGCTAGTCAAATTTTGTAAACAAAATTTTAAAGCACATATTTGATTAAACAATTCATGTTAATTTTATACAAATCTAAAAAGTTTTTTTAAAAAACATTATTTTAACTATATAAATTGTTTTATACATACATAAATTTTTTTAATTTTTTCAATGTAAGATTATAGAAAAATAAAAACATTAAATTTTTGTAATTTAAATTTTTATGCTAACTTAAATTGTTTTTTCACAAAATGAAAAAAAACTGAATTAATATTTATAAAACATTAAATTATTTTATAAATTTATCCATGCTTTTCTAAATTCATTTTAACTGCTTTATAAATCTAGGTTGTAAAATAGTATAGTTATAAAATTATAAGTTTAAATTTTTAAAATTATAATTATTAACTAGTTAAAATTTAAAATATTAAAATAAATGGATTACTTATGGGACAATCTTATATAAAGTATTTGTCTTATTTGTAACACAATTTAATTTTTTAATGTTTTATATGTCATACATATGCAATAAATTCTAAAATGTAAATTGTTTTTAAACAACTTTATTTATAAATATTTCTATTGCAAATAATTATTTTTAAATATATGGATTTTTAATTATTAAATAATTGTTTTTATTATAAACAAGAATAATTTGTTGAAAACATAAATGCTACTTAATTTATTAAATTGTTTTTAATTTTTGTTTTTGTATTGATTTTTAATTCTAATAATTATATTTTTTATAAATTCATTAAATTAAAAAAAAATTACTTAAAATTTTACAATTTAATTTCAAATAGATTATTTAAATATTAATATATAACAATTCTAAAAACTTAAATTTAATATATTAAAGATACAAGGTAAGTCAAATTTTTAATTTATTATAATTTTTTCTATACTACTTCAAATCAAGTATAAAAAATATTAATTTTTACTATATTAATGATATAATTCATAAATAAATATAAAAAAATAAATCAGTTTAAAATAAATAAATTCAATCAAAAATATTATATTTTTACAAAAATATAAAATAATATTTATAAAAAAAACTCTATACAGTGAAAGTCCAGTTTTGTCAATTTAGTTTTATTACTTTTCCAGTTTTGTGTTTTATATTTTAAAATCATTTATTATAAAAACAATTTTAAATTATTCTATTTTTATCCTCTTTTCAGTTTTATTCCTTATTTTTTTTTTGCTCAACCCTGTTGAAAGTACTGGAAATAAACTGTAAAAATATTTTTTAAAAGCAACATGCATTCAATTTATATAAAAGGATCAAACGTAATTACTAATATAAATAAGCATCAAAGCAAAACGAAAAATAATTTGGGTAAAAAATATAAAATAAATATTAAAAAATTAATTGTTGTATTCGTATCAATGATTGGATTCTTATATCAATTTTCGGAGTTGTTGTCGAAGTATATGAGCGGTAATACTGTTGTCAACACTACAGGGTGTCCACCCTATTTCTCCAATATGTTTAAATTAATTTTAATTTATTTTCAATATACAATTAATGTTTTAATTACATTTAATACCTGAAATAGAAAGATTAATAACTAGTATGTTTTCCCTCAATATTAATATATTATTAAACGCGCTTTGGAAAAGAGTGGACCAATTTTTCCATATAATTTATTTTTAAAAAGTTGCATTTTTCGGTAACTCTGGCCACTAATTCTTCGCGCTTGCAGTAAATTGGGTTTTTAACACCGATTCTTGGAGAATAGACTAAACATGTTTTAAAACATTAAAATCCGGCGAATTTCCCGCGAAGAATTAGTGGACAGAGTTACCGAAAAGTGGAATTTTTTAGACGTAAATTATCTGAAAAAATTGGGCCACGCTTTTCTAAAGCGCGTTTAAGAATGTATTAATAATGAGGGAAAACTTACTAGTTATTAATCTTTCTAATTCAAGTATTAAATGTAATTAAAACATTAATTTTAATTTTAAAAAACTTAAAATTAAAATTAAGTAAAAACGATTGGAGAAATAGGGTGGACACCCTGTAGTATTGAACGCTTGAAGTACAGGAAAATACCTGCGATTACAGTCTGTTTGCCCACAACTATAGATATGAATAAATACGCGAAACTCTATCCGAAATATCAGAATCTGTTCAAAGAGTATCAAAACGTAATCTCAAATATATCTGAAAATGATTATTCAAATGAAACCAATAATCAGTATATAATTAACAAATATTTTAAACCATTCGAAAAATTTCAAGTTCAATTAAATCCAACAATTCATAAATTATTCAATAATTTAAGCTTTAATTTGGAACATGGCTATCTTTATATTAACGATGTAAAAGATAGCATAGTCTCAAATAAATTAGATTTTATTAATGAGACTAAAATTTTTAATTCATTTATTTTCATTGAGAATAAATTGCGAAAATGTTTTACATTTTTTTCTGAATTAATTAAAAAATTTAATAGAATTGATGGAAAGTTACGTTATATTAACATTGTCATTTATCGAAATAACTTATGGTTTCCGTTGGGTTTATATAAAAACCAAATATTTTTAACAATTCATTCGACGGAAGAATTACCGGATTTTTCAATTAATGGAAATTATATTCGATTGCCATTTGGTAATAATATTTATATTCGTTATAATGAAATACAAACTAAGCATTTGGCCGAATATAATGGGAATAAATGCCGTAATTATAACACAAATGATAGCAATAATCATATAAAGAGCAGAAATAATTGTATCGACAAATGTATATCTGATTACATGCAAAAAGAATATAAATTCGATTGTATTCCAAGATTTCAAAATATATTATTTAAACAAAAATATTTTACTAATAATTTGAAATTTTGTTCCAAAGGAAATTTTACAAAAAAAAATTTAAATGTTTACAAAAACTGTAAAACTATTTATCCAAAAAATTGTTTGCTAAGATATTTTAATTTTGATCTAGTTAGAGATGTTAATAATGGAGGAAATATATATTTAGTTTTAATGCATGGACATAAGCCCGATACAATAGTAGAGTACAGAGTAGAAATGGAATTTATGTCGTATTTATCCGAATTAAGTGGACTCATAGGTATGTGGATAGGACTGTCTATTTTGCAATTTATTAATTTTCTAAAAGCTATCATCTTTATTAAATTAAAACAATTAAAAACTGTTTTGCAATTTTTGTTAAAATATTTATTGATCTTAATTTGTATTTTTGGTTTTATATATCAAACATCAATATTAATGATTGAATACATGAGCGGTCGGACAGCTGTGTCGACGAGAATAGAGAGAATAACAAACATAAAAATACCGGAAATTTCGATATGTTTTCCGGTATTCTTATCAATAGAAAAGATTGCAAAACGTTTTCCGAAATATAATCAAAAATTTAAAGATTATACAAATTTTGTGCAAAATATGACTGAAACAGAGTTTATGGATAAAAAATTTATAGCTTATTCAATGCAATTATATAAATATTATATAATAAATAAAAAAGTAAAAAATTCAACAATTTATGATTACTTCCAATATCTAAGTTTTAATCCAATGACTGAAACACAAAATACCAGTTCCTATGTTCGGGTAATTGACTCTAATATCACTTATTATGACTACAATCCTGTCGTTAGTTATTCAAACGGTAAGATCGGAAGAAAATGTTTGACATTTTTTAGCGATTTAGACACAAAATGGAGAGATTTTCGAATTAATTTAAAAGATATTATCATTACTATACAACACAATGATATGTGGTTTCCATACAATTTATATCGATTCGCAAATACGGATTATTTTCTTTTGTCATTTAAATCATCACATTCAAATTTTGATTTCAATTTCAATACAAATTCAGACAAAATATCGATGGGTTTTGAGAATTGGATTGAATTTAATACCATAACTACTCGACAATTGGCGACCAATTATGATACCAATTGTCGTAATTATGATTTGGATGACAGCTATACTCATATCAATACAAAGACTGATTGTTTGACGAAATGTTTTTTTGAAACATTAATTAAAAAATGTAAATCAAATTGTATTCGAAGAATAAATTATATTACTCTAGTTTTAAGAGAAGTATATTTTTCAAATCAATCTTAAGTAAGGTTTTGTCCAAATAATGATGAATTAGATATTTGCATAAAAAGCATATCTTTGAATGAATATTATTTTTGCGAAAGTTATTGTCAAAACGAATGCTTAGAATATATTTATAGTTCAAAAGTCAAGAAAAAGAAAAAATTAAAAAATACATTAAAAACGGCTAAAATTTATATAAAACACAATCGATTGCCGGATCATATTTACGAACATAAGCTTCAAATATCATTCATTACATTCATGTCAAATTTTGCTGGTTTGTTTTCATTGTGGCTTGGTTTATCTATTAAAGATTTATTAGAGTTAACACTAAATATAATTTAAACTGAGATCGATAAGGGGTGGATCAGGCAAAAATCCCCCCTGGTTTTTAAAATTTGGATTTATCCCCCCCCCCCTAGCATTTGGTCCGAGAAAAGATACCCCGCTCGACGTTTTGCCCTAAATTTTTTAGGTTATTTGCCTAAATTAGGAAATTTTCCCTAAATTGGTGCTAAATCCGGTATAAATCAAGTTAATTTAACTAAATTTAGTTTAAATCCAGTTAAATTAGGCAAAATTTTATTTTAAAGATATAGGTTTTTTGAGCGTTTTTGGAAAAATCTTCCACCTGATCCCCCCTAGGTTTTTGGACAAAATTTTGACAAAAATCCCTCCCCTGATCCCCTCCCCCTGGATCGGCCGACCTTCACGATCTCTGAATTTAAATAATAATGTAAACTTATATATTTTATTATTTTAACAAACTAGATTAAGAATAATATTGCGATAATTGATCTAAGAATTATGTCAATTATTTATAATGTATTTAATGAAAAATTTTAAACAATTAAAGAATTTATTTGAAATTAATATGTTTATAATTAATATATACAAAAACTTTAGTTTAAATATTATTTTTTCTAAAAACTTCCTAGGTTAATTTTGATGTTTACTATTATTGTTTAACTTTGTTTGTTTAGTTTGATTTAATATCTAAAAATTTGTCTACTTAATCTTTTTATATTTAATAACTCATATTTGTTTTCTCAAGCATTACAAATAATCCAAATTGAAATAAATAAAATAATACAAAAAATTCAATTATAAAACATAAAATTGTTATAAAATAACAAATAATCAAAATTATAAAACAAAACAAAACATTTTCGAAATTAATTACAAATTTATCATTAGAATTGTCATTATTTTGAAAATGAATGTCATCTTTATATCGATTCCTCTTAAGCTCATTAAATCTCTTGTAATGATTGGTTAGAAATACATATCTCAACACTTTATGTGTGAAAATATCCGAATATTGTAAACGTTTTAGCCTAAAAATTAAATATCGGTTTTAATTATTATAATTATATAAATAATTTAACCTTGATGGAATTTACAAATTTTCAATTCTAACTCTTTTTAATTTATCCATTAATTTGTTTACAGGAATTCAATAAGAATTGGTGAAATCGATAGCATTTGTCTGAATTAAACCGAAATGTTTGTAGATTTTAGTGATTATGTAAATGATATTGTCATCACCTATTAAAACAGTTTTACTGTTTATGAATCGCAATATTGTTTTGAAATCTAATAATTCGTCATGTTTGATTTGTTCGACATTTTCTATTAGTTTTGGTTTATACTGTAAAAAGCATTAAACAAAACATTAATTCACTAGGTGTCAGGTGCTTGTGGACACTTTTAAATAATTATTCTCTTTTGTATTGTGAATGTTTTATTGATATTAAAAGTTAATATTACTTACATTTTTAAAAGAATAATAACTATAATCGCTTTCAGTCATAATAACTGTATATTTTTGTCGAAACACGTCGTCTATGCTCTCAAACCTCTCCTCAATAGTCACCGATAGCTGAGATATGATGTCATTATTGAATAAATAAATTAACACTAAAGATGTGATTAACCAAATTGATAGCAAATACTTGTTGTGATAATGTCTCACTTTAAAACCTTAAATAAACTATTAAATAAAAATTAATAAAATTTTATTCTTACCTTGTAACATTAGTGATCTAAAATAATTAAATGTTATTTCAAAAACATTATTTTCATATTTATAACAATTTAGTAATAAAAGCGTCAAATATGACATTAAAATCAAAATCCATATTAAAAGCGGAAATATTGTTAAAATATTAAAAAGATTAATCTCGCGCACAAATCTCTGATGTGATAATATGTCTAAAATTTTGCCAATTTTTATAGCAGGATAGTTTAATAATTGATATCTAATTGGATCATTGTTAAATTCCCATAGAAGTGAATCCATTATCTAAAAAATTTTAATTTAATAATTAATCTATTTCAACAAGTTAAATACAAATTACATTTTTGGCAAAATATTCCATATCACCTGTCCAAGTTCTATTTTTTAATTGTGTTCCACCAAAAGTGCTCTAAACTAAAAGCAATGAAAAACTAATAATAAAATTAATTAAAATTATATTTAAATAAAAACATAAATTAATAATTTACTTCATATTTATGTTATTTTCAATATATTTTAAAAGAAATGCAATTTCATTGCAGATTACAACTGACGTCGAGTTTAGAACTTTAATCTATAAAATAAATGATAATTAAATAAATAATTAAAACATATTTATACTTAAGTAAAATTACTGACCGTTTCATTATACACTCTAAACATGAAATCATTGTTATGTCGACTAAAACCGTAAAATAGTTTCTCTTTTGGATATATCTCACTAAATTCAGACATAATTTTGGTATTCATTCTTATTTTATTGTAATATTTATTTTAATATTAAAAATTAATTTTTAAGTTTAAATACTTTTATTTTTTATAAAATAAAAAATATTTGTCTCTTATGTTATTTAGATAAGTAAATATTTATTTTATATTATTTGTTCTAAATAAGAATTACTGCATAATTAAATATGCTCGTTTGCAAAATTATCTTTATTACTGTAACTTATTTTATTTAAAATTGCACGTTTGTTTTAAAATAATTTTTAAACTATATAGTTTATTTTTAACAAATTTTATATATATTAGGATTAATTTATTAAACTTGTTATTATTTAAAATTAAAAATCTATAAAAACAATAATTTGTATTATAGATAAATTTAAAAATATTTAATTTTAATTATATTAGTTTTTGTCTAAAAGTCAATAAAGTCAATATTAGAAAAAATTAATTAAATCTTGTTTTATAATTATTGTTATAAAATAAAAATTCTATTTAATATTGATTATAAAGATAATATAATGTTAATGAAAAGCAATGTATACGTGTATAAGATTCAATAAAAATTCAATTTCTATTACACTTTACATTCTATCTTATTTATACAAATATTTTAATAATGTAATTAATTTTAATAAATAATATATGCATAATACAATAGCACAGTTTTATCTTAAATATCTAATAAATTCAAATAATATTTAAATTTATTTTAATTTATTATTATTATTAAAATAATAATTTGTTTTGCAAAGTTAATAACAAATAACAAATTATGATGCAATTTATTAAGTTCAAATGCATGAAAAGCAATAAATGTCTTTTATTCAGGGATCGAGAAGGGGGGATCAGGCAAAAATCCCCCCTGATTTTGAAAATTTTGATTTATTCCCCTCTAGCATTTGGTCCGAGAAAAGGTACCCCCTCGATGTTTTGCCGGCCGCCTTTGGTGGCCGGCAAATTTTTTAGGTTTATTGTCTAAAATTAGGAAAATTTCCCTAAATTGGTGCTAAATCCTGTTTAAATCCAGATAATTTAACTAAATTTAGTTTAAATCCAGTTAAATTAGGCAAAATTTCATCATAAATATATTGGTTTATTGAGCGTTTTTGGAAAAATCCCCTCCCTGATTTTCCCTTAGGTTTTTGGCCAAAATTTTAAGAAAAATCCCTCCCCTGATCCCCCCTGGATCCGCCAACCTTCTCGACCCCTGCTTTTATTTAACTTAAAGTAAAATTTTATCTTGTCTTTTTTTATTTTTTGTTTAAATAATTTAATTAAAATAACTGTACAGATAACAATAGCAATTGCAAAATATACATTTATTTTAAAATTTAACTTTATAAATTGTGTTTTTTTTGCACTAGAATTTATTGTTTAATATAAAATGTTGCTACTATATACAAATTAATTTATCAATAATTTTTTAAATTAAAATATATTGTACAATTAAGATAAAAATAATAAGAAACATTTATTTGTTTAATTACCCATTAGTGTTTCAACATTTTAAATTTTTTAAATTAAAAAAAATAATTGGCAAAGAATAAAAATTTTATTTATGATACAGAATATAATCAAGCAAGATTTTTTCACTTAGTTATTAAATACAAAGTAATTATTACACAACTTTTATTGCAGTAAATGCTAATATATTAAATAAATAGTTAGATAAACAGAGTGATTTGTCAAAAAATTTAGTTCTCTGCTAATTAAACTTTATTCTCTGCCGAGCTCTGCTCTAAATATGATTTTCCAATTTATTATTCAAAGATTTTATAACTAATTATTTTAATATAAGTTTGTAAAAAATAAAATAAAACTTAGATTATTTTTTATTTTAAAATATATGTTATTTTTTAAATAATATTCCTTTTTATTTCAATATGTTAAATATTTAGATATATTATTAATGTTTTGAAAAAGTTGTAATTAAAATAATCAATAAATTTAATGCTAAATTATTTAACTGAAAAAACATTATTAATATTATTTAATTTGAAAAAAACATTTCAAAACATTTGAATTGTAAATCGTTTTTAAATTAATTTAAATATAATATTTTATTAATACTAATACTAATTAAAATATAACTTAATTACAATAAAATCCGAATTTAATAGACATACTACTATAACATTTTAAATTTATAAGATAACTTTTTATTTTACCGCCAGCTAATATGGTTTTATAATGTATACGTATTTATAAAAATTGCTGATAACAATGAATGTTTGTACATTACGAATAAATTGCAGCTTAATTTTTACAATCATAACGTGATCAAACCAGTAAAATAAATTTTAATAATTTTAAAACTAATACTTTTTAAATATAATTAAATTATACCCTTCATCACAAATTTGTTATATTTTGTATAACAAATTTAAATTTCTTTTTTTAAATAATATTTTAAATTTTAAATTATTTATTCTAAATTTTTTCTAACAAGTTATATAATCAAACTAATAATTGATTTAAAATGTTTCGGTAATAGTTAAAAAATTTTTGCTTTATTGTTAAAAATTAATATTTAGTTTGACTTAATTGCATGCATTTATATATTAATGTATAAATGTATACAATTAATAATATGCAACAATGTGTGAGAATTTACGGTAAAGTTTTTAAACATTGATTTTGAAAAAATTCTAATTTAAAAGTCAAAATTATTTTGCAAAAACAATTCTTTTATATTTTGGATTGATTGTATAAAATTATATACATTAAAATTGTTTTTGCCAGCTAGTATTTTATATTGATTAATAATTATATTAAAAAATATTATAAATAATATAAATTATATTTTATAATATAAAATTATTTATTAAAATATTAAATTTTAATTTAATAAAATATTCTTAAATATTTGCATAGTATATTGGTTTGTCATTTAAAAAAATAACAATTTGCTAATATAATTATAATTATAATTATTTAAATATTGTAAACTGCACATTGTCAAACTATAATGGATTTTTTGCCAAAAAATACAAATTTTGAATGCGAAGACTATTCAAGTCGTCAAATTGCACCAACTCAATTTAATTTTGATTTTATTCCAAAAGGAAATTTTACGTTTACTTGGGAATTTATGGTATATCACAAACAAAATTCATATAAATATAATTTTAAGATATATGCCTTTGTGCAGTACAATAATACTATTATGAGTCAGTCAACCGCTTAAAACAATAGTTTCGGACAGAACGCATGTGACAGTAAAGCTTCTAATACTACCGCTGTACTGCATATGTGGCATATATGGCATAAACAATATTTATACGAATTTATAACTTTTTTAATCAAAGACCATAAACACTTCAACGAAGTTACTATGTACGATTCGATTGTTTATTATTCGGGAATTAGTCAAACGAACTCAATATAGGTAATTTAAAAATTAAAATAATAAAGGTTATATTTTGTAAATACATTGTTAATAATTATATATTTTTGTGTATATTAAATGTATATTGCCAAAAAGTGCAATTCCGGTTTTAGTTAACAAAGATCGTTTATTGCATATTCCTAAATTTAACCAAATAGCTGGACATCTCAGCTATATTTACTCTAATGTAATTTTGCTGATATTTTATCAAATTTTTTAGTTTTAATCTAAATAAATACTACTTAACAGGAGGTGGATATAAATTTAAATTTACATCCAATTAATAATATGATTATTTCATTTGCAAATATATCTGTGGCTTATATTGATCAATCAATATCAATATTAAGTTCATATTATCAAAACACGGATAAAAATCCTTATTTTGGAATTTTCAAGATATTTGATAAATATGTAAATGATTAATTTTTGTCGACAAGATTATAAAATTTTATTATTTGAATTTTTTTAATTAGATTTGGTTATCATTATTGTTGACATATTTTATTGTTACTTTAATTATGACAAAAGTTATAATATTGTTAAATACGTTTACAAGCTCAGAACGGGTTGGGACTGGAATGGGACAAGTGTTGCAAAAACATGTAAGGTATGTAAAAGTGTTCTTAATTGCAATGATTCTACAGTCGAAATAAATTAAAAGTTTATAAGATGTTTAAATTAAAAGTTAAAAGTTAAAATTAAAAATTAAAAGTTTATAGGTGAAAATATATTAAGTTAGTATTTTTATTATACAGTTTATCCCCTTTAGTGTGAATCCGCTTATTGTGAATACCCGCTTATAGTGAACTATTTGCTAAGAACAGAGTTTAATTATGCATAGAATTTTGATTGTTTATAGTGAATCCCGCTTTTAGTAAACAAGTTTTACTTAACCGAGCTGTTCATTAGTTCACTATATCCGGAATAGACTGTACTATATATATGTATTATTGATTTAATTATGTAATTTACAATCAAATTATTAATGTGTTGCATAATGGTTAACTTGCTTTGCCTGTAAAGTATGATAATAAACCCAAGTTTAATTCCAAGTTATGTTAATTTTTTTATATAAAATAATTTTTTATTTTAATAAATAAATACATTATTTATATTTATATTTGTTTATTTATTATAAATTTTTATTTTTGTTTTATTTATTAAATATAAATTATTATATAATTTAAAAAATTAAAATTTATAATAAATAAATAAATGTAAATATAATGTATTTATTAATTAAAATAAAAAAATTATTTCGTATTAAAAAATTAAAATGCCGTGAGATTGAAACCGGGTCTATTACTTTATAGACGCTGCACGTTAAACATTATGCCAACACACTAAATAAATTTAGAATATTTATAAATTTATTCTAGATTAACTAGTTAAAAACAGCAATTTAATATAAAATATTTAAAATTATTATTTAAAATACTTAGAATTAAAAGTGAAATTCAGAAATTTGCTGGTAGTTGTTTTTAAACATAATCTAACGTTTAAGACAGAAAAAATTCGACAAATTTTAACTTAAAAAAGGCCTCTATCCATTGTGAGACTGAATTAGAAATTTATTTAATAAATGATTAATTTTTTTACTTAATTTATATAGTTTACCAATTAATTTATATTTGTTTAAACTTTCTTTTTTATTACAATATTATCAAATAAATATATAAATTACATTTAAATATACAAGAAAAAATTTATTTTATAATTAATAAATTAGTTAATTTGTCTAGAAATAACAATTCAAATATGTTTAAACAAGTTTATTTTAATGAACTTTGGACTGTTTTTTACGTTATGATTAAGCAAGGTTAGAATTATTATTAATTTAAAAAATTAATTTGCAATTTGCAAATTACTTTTAATATCAAATTTAATGTTATGATTGCTTTTAATTATTTAGCTTTTAATATTAAATACAAAACAAAAATTTACTTATTATTGTTTGGAATTTTATTGTTATTAAGTAATATTATATTAAATGTTTTCAACCAATTAATACTTTCCATAACTATTAACAATCCATATAAAGTCATTGACTCTATTGATGAATTAGAAAACAAATTTGATTTACAACCGATATTATATATGGAAGAAACTGAGCTTGATACAATTTTGGTATGTATGACTAAATTAATTTACATACACTCAAAACATCTTTTCTAATTAAAAAAATTTGCTTAAAGAAATTCGCTTATTAAAAAAAAACTCTTGTGCTCAGAATAAGAGTACAATTTTAGCAATAAATCAAAATTACTGTTTTATTTGTTAAGTCACAATAAAATAAATTTAAAAAAATAAGTCTAACAAAAGTATTGTCAACCTTTCTAAACCTCTACTAGCCCATTATTGTCGGTTATACTTGTAGTGAGTGGTCCCAGTGTAAAACGATTTGTGTTACAATGATTATGTGTATGTGTGGGCCTTACACTAGGAATTCCTAAACTCCAGAAATTAAGAAAAAAGACCCATAATTTTAAAATTTAGCATTTATCCCCCTAGCATTTAATTCGCGGAATGATACCATCTTGACTTTTAATCGGCCGAAATTTGGACCAAAATTATTTTTAAGTTAAAATTTGGAATTTTTTAATTAGTGCAAATCCGGTTTAAATTCAATTTAAATCAAGCTAAATTAGATATTATTTTATTATAAGTAAATATTATTCTAAATTTCTATAACATTTATTGCATTTTTTAAAAAATGAGAAATTTTCATTCTAAAAAAGCTAGATAACAATATATACCGTTTATATTAAAACTATTTATTTATTTATTTGAGTTGTTTTAGCTGGAGTGAAGATCTATTGTGGTTTATATAAAAACTTTAAATTCAATTAACAAGTATTTTATGTTACAATTTTCTCAATATTAAACTTTTATAGCATTTATCAATTATTTTATGTTAATTTATCAATAATCAGTAATTGTCATTCACTCAATCAATAATTAGTTAATCATTTATTTATAAACTAAACTAAATTTAATATTAAAATAAAAATAATTTACTTATTTGACTTAAACATGTTTGTTTGGCCAATACAACAAAATTCAATAAAATTGAAATATTTCAATTTTATATCTAACATGTTTAGAGATTACCACTAATAAATTAATAATAAATAATATTTAATAATAAAAATGTCTTAAGATTACTACAAATTGATTCAGATATTACTTGATAGCGAGATAATCTTTAGATCACAACTAATTAATCTAATTAGTATTTAATGGCAAAAATGTCAACTTTTATTATATTAATTACTAGTAATCTATAAACATTTATAAATAAAAATTTTTATTTTATTTAATTTTATTAATTTTTATTTTTAGTCTTATTTTATAATCTAATTTTTTTGTGACGTTACAAATAAAACTTGTTAAAATTGGTTTCTATTGTACTAATGTATTAATAATTTTTTAATTCTAAACTAGTTCAATATTGTATTTTTTATTTTAAAAATTTGTTTTTAAAATTAATCTAATTAGTAAAATAAATATTTTTATTAGAAAAAAGGTAATCTTGCTGAAAAGAAATTAATAAATAAAGCTTTAAATAAAAAAGAAGATAACTTAATTGGTAAAGATAATTGGGATGATTTTTTTCAAAATCTTCCAAATATAATTCAACAAATTGCACAAGATAAAAGTCATGTTTTGATTACAACATCAGATAATAATCAATTAATATATTACACAAATATTCAGTTAAACAGTAAAATATTTCATATATCAAAAACTTCATATTATGACAACATGTTTGGATTTGTTTATAACAAAAATGGAAAATTGTTTATTAAGAAACATTTTAATAACATGTAAGATTAAGCGCTGATATGTACAGTATATAGTATCTTAATATATTTTTAAAAATATTTATAATGTTTATAAATTAATTTGTAATTGTTTACAGAATTAAAAGCAATTTTGAATGTGGCTTATCTTATAAATGGGCAAAAGTTGGCGTGGAAATTTCCTATAATTTATTGGCACCTAAAGACATTAGTTATGAACATAAAAGTTTAGAAAATTATATGGAATTTGATGAATTAAGTATAGCCCTTGGTCCGTTTTATGTTGGAATAAATATCTCAATTTTAGTTTACATCATTGAATATTTAAATGTTATTTTCATAATATATTTTTAAAAATTTATAACTAAACTCTAATTTAAACTAAAATTTTTAAGTAAGTTAATAAACCAAAATCTACTTTATTTTTGAAAATTGACATTTGTTGTTTTTTAATACTATTTGGTACGAAAAAAGAAACTTTTTACAATTTGCCGATTTTCTAATGCGACATATTAATTTAATTTTATTTTTAAAAAATTAATACATTTTCCCTTTATTAATATTAAATTTTGTTAAATTAAAATAAATTGCATAAAACTTATATGTGTTTTGTAGATAAAATTTTTTTTTCTTCATTTTTATCAATTTTCTAGATCGGTTAACTTTCATAATTTCCGGTATTAAAAAAAAGTAGTACCAGGCAAACTTATTAATTTATTCAAATTTATTTAGAAAAAGATATACAAAAAAAATTTTACATACAAGAAAAAAATATCATTTTGTATTAAAATTTAATATTTTTAAAAATTATTGCAATAATTCTATGTTGCACAATTGGGCTACTGAGAAAATAAACAATTTAATTTACAATATATTATTAAGAAAAAAATGCAAATGGCAAATTGTCAAAATAGATACCTTTTGCGGACTAAAAACTAGAATGAATAAAAACAACATTTTTAAATAGCTTTTTATTTTTATTAAAGCTTGTTTTTGTAAACTAAAAAAAACTTTTTTTTAATTATTAGGCATTTGCATTTATTACCATTTAAAAATTTAGTTTTAAAAAATATTTTTTAAGTTAATTACTAATTAATCGTTTTTTAATTTCCTTATAATTGATAATCAAATCCAAAAGACATGAATAACAACTAGATGTTTGACATAAACTATTGTTAATTACAATCGATTTGAGTTTTGATAGTTTTTGCAATGAATTGAATTAATTGTCTGTTATGTTTGCCTCAGATATCGACAAATATTGAAGTTTTGAGAAATGTCTGTCAATTGATGTGAAAAACAAGTCATATAAACCGCTTCGCAGTAATAGTTGTTTATAATCGATAAATGCATTAATTGTTTTATTTCGCTAAAAAATATAAAGTCATTGAATCTCAAACCAAATTGCTTTAAGTGTTTAAAGTATTGATAAACTGTTTTAATTATTCATAAATAGCAAACAAAATAGTCGAACATTATTTTCAAGAAATATATTTTTTTTTCTTTAAAAATTAATTGCAAAATAAAATTGCATTACATTTGCATTACCCCTTATATACGTATTTTGTTACAAATTAAGTAATTTTAAAATATTTTAATTTTGTATTTTTCATATAAAATAGACATCTTATACAACTAAAAGAAAATCAAAATTTTTATCTAAATATTCAATTATTTTTAATTTTATTATTTTTGAAAAAATATTATTTTCCTTTTTTAAATTTAAAAATTTAATAAATTTTATTCTTAAAAATAAAATTTTAAATACAGTATTTTTTAATCTACTTATGAAACAACAACATATTTAACTATTCAACATTACAATTTTAAATTTAAGTATTAATTACAGTCATTTCCTTTAGTTAATTAAAATAAAAAGTTATAAATTCAGTCAAAAGTTTAAATTTGATAATATTGGTTATGAGAGCAAAAATGTATTTAATAATTAATAGAATATTTTTTGTCGTATTAGTTATGTCGACCATCTGTGCCAGCATTGTGTGGGCACAGGATAACGGTTTGTATGATATGAATAATATTATTCAAATATAATTAATATATATTTAAACAGGCTAATACTATTTTGATTATATGGCCGACAACAAACAGCAATATCACCGAAGAAAACACTCATGGTGAGTTTAGTTGTTTTATAAATAATATATAAAATATATAACAAGTAAATATTTATTTTGAATACTCAGAATTAAATTAAATAATTTTTAAATATAATATATATCAAATTTAATTAAAAATTTATACAAAAATTTGTACTAATTCTTAGATTTCTTTTTCAAAATTTGCCGACATTTATAAGAAAACTTTAATAATAAAATTTACACACAATGAGCGGCCGTTAAAATAAAATTTTCATTTATTATAACTTCTTTGCAAAACGTGAAGATGCTTTTCTCTAAAGTTTGTCTCAACGTACTACCCTGGATAACTCTCGGGTGTATTTTGTCTAAATTAGCAAGCCCGCAATGTGGCAAGCTCAATGCATTTCTATTCGGATTATTGGTCTTTTTCCCGCATAAAGTCAAACCATTTTTGTTTTTCTTTGCAAACAGTATTACATACATTGTAGTAAATATATATTATGTATAAAACATTAAAAACTATTATTTTAATTAATTTTATTTTTATATAACAAACTTTAGTACATTTTACAGAATATTTTATTTTAATTTTATTTTATTTCAAAATTTTGTAATTTTAAATATAAAATGTAATCCAATAATAGTTATATTGTCAATATATTCGCCGCTATTTCGCATAAAGTCAATCATTTGTTGTTTTCCTTACAAACAGTTTTGCATTCATTGCATTCAATGTATATTTTGTTTAAAACTAAATTCATTTTAAATAAAATTAAAATATTATTGTTTTTTGAAAATAATTTACATTTTTATTAATAACAGATTTGTAAAAATTTTTACCAAAAATATACTTAATTTAATATTTAAAGTAATCTCTCTTTTAAAACAATTTTTTACGTTAGTTGTCAATAGATATTATTAGTGAGTTCTCAAAATTGTTTGTAAATTAATTCATAATTAGTTGAAAGAAGTCTTTTATTAACTCTTTTGATTCGATTTATTTGTTTATGACTTTTAATATCTAATTTTCAAGACTTATAGATTTATTGTTTATTTGAATCAATAAGAAATTACTGAAAAACTTAATTCAATATTTAATTTTACGATAAATTTGCCATTCATTAAAACAGATGTACAATATTTAATTAACTTTACACTTAAAACATAATAATTTAGTAATTTTTATTTGATCATTATAATTTTTTAATTTTTATCTTATCAAACGCTACAAGTTGAAAACTGTATCAAATAATTATAGAAAATCTGTATTTTTTTTATATAAATGCATAATTGTTTTATTCAGCATAAATGTTATTTTAACAGTTTTTAAAATATTTTTTAACATAATTTTAAAATAGTTAATGTTACATTATTGATAATAACTAGATTTAATTGGAAAAAGTGTTTTTTCAAATAAATTAATTTGATAAAATCATCTTACACAAAAATTATGTAATAATTTACAATTAATTAACAAAATGATACAAATAGCAACAAAAATTAATTATCTCACAAATTTTAATGCTGTGAATGTTAAACAATTTGTCAAAAAATTAATTGCTTTTGATAAATAAAAAAAATCATTCGCTGCAAAGCTCTGTTCCAAATGTAATTTTTAATCTTATTTATCAAAGATTTTGTAATTCTTTATTTTAATATAAATTTGTACAAAATAATATAAATTTTAGATTATTTTAACATTTTAAAATATAAATAAATATATGTAATTTTTTTAATATTTTAAATATTCAGATATATTGTTAATGTTTTGAAAAAGTTGTTATTAAAAAAATCAATAAAGTTAATGTTATATTATTTAACTGAAAAAACATTATTAACATTATTTAATTTGAAAAAAAAAACATTTCAAAACGTATGAATTGTAAATCGTTTTTAAATTAATTTAAATATAATATTTTATTAATACTGTAAATACTAATTAAAATATAACTTAATTACAATAAAATCAAAATTTAATAGACATACTACTATAACATTTTGAATTTATAAGATAAGTTTGCAATATTTGAAGTTGTGTATGAGAAAATTTAAATCTGCACAACTGCCCCTTTGAGGAGTAATTTTAAAGTTATTAGCGCTCAAATTAAATTATATATATATATATATTGATCAAACTTATGTATCATTAATAGACAGCACTAAAAATATGTATAATTTAACTTGGGCGCTAATACAACGAATTTACTTTAAAATTATTCCTCACAGATGTAGTTATGCGGATATAAATTCACTTGTACACAGATACATTTAAACATGATTTTCAAAATACATATTTATTTTTTTTTTAAAAATTATTTGCAAAATAAAATTGCATTACATTTGCATTACTTCTTATATAAGTATTTTGTTACAAATTAAGTAATTTAAAAATATCTTAATTTTGTATTTTTAATATAAAATAGACATTTTATACAACTAAAAAATTCAAAATTTTTATAAAAATTTTTATTCAATTATGTATTATTTTATTATTTTTGAAAGAATATCTTCCTATTTTAAATTTAAAAATTTATATATATTATGTTTATTAAAATAAATTTTTAATACATTTTCGGAGAAATTGTATATATAGTTTTGTCATGTTGTCCCTTCCTCCCCCATTAGCAACAGGATTTTAGGTAGAATATAATTACTATTGATATCATTTCTTTTTATTTAAAATTAGATTATTATTGGTGAAAGTAACAATATGATTTTTCTTTACTAGCAACGAAATTTTGGCTATGGTAGAATTTAATAACTATTGATCCCATTTTCCTTTATTTACAATAGGATTGTCATTGGTACTGTATGATTTCTGTTTATTAACAACGGGATTTTGGGAATTAGATATTAATACTCAATTTATTAGTACATTTCTTTACGTATAATGAGAATGTCACGTTATATAACAATTTTATTTTTTATCAACGGAATTTTGAGAATGTTTTAAGTTAAATTTATTAATACCTTTTACTTTATTACTGTTAAATTTTAAATTTTAGCTTTACTTTTAAGGCATGCGCGTGAATTGGGGCCAACTGATTATAAACAAATTAATTAAATTGTGATTTATCAGTCAGCGTAGTAGTATTTTTGAAATTTAGCCGTCGTCTAATAGCAAATGGCACTACTATTGCCAGAGCTAGGATATTTCGGGAATTCCCGATTTAAAATAAATTAACTAATTGTCGGGAATCAAACGTTATTAACTTAATGGCATATTTCTAGTTTAAAATAATCTATCTTAATTTTTCGGATTTTCCCGATTTTAAACTTTATTTTAAATAATTCCCGATTTAGTATATTTTAACAATTTTTACCCGATTGAGACTAAATTTATGATTAATTGAAATATTATTGTCAATATATTGATCAAAACTGTAATATTTTAAAATTTTAAACTTAGGAAATAACCCCAAATAAAGAATTAAGCAATATTAGTCATTTTAAATAATTATCTTTAGTAAATGCTAATGTACTGACAGTGTGCTAACATAAAAACTTTAAATTTGTTAGGTTCTTGCATAGGCTAAATTGATCTCAGTATAAGTAATACAAATTTATACAAATTAAAATGCAGAGAGGTAAATAAAACTATTAATAACTAGTAAGATAACTCAAATTCAAAGCATCAACATGGCATATCATGTGATATCTAATACAGACAGTTAATATTACAAAAAATCATTTAAATTTTAAAATATTTTATAATTAAATTATATTAATATTGAAATTCAAATTAAACAGTGAGAGCTCTAAGAATTACATAAAATCTATTGTTTATCAAATAAGTAATTTTCAGCTTAAATATTAAATTTAAATTAAAGTTTATTAATAAAAGAATGTTTAATTTGAATTTCAATAATAATATAATCTAATTATAAAATGTTTTAATTTTTAAATAATTTTTTGTAATATTAATTGTTTATATTTTATATCACATAATATACTATAATGGTGTGCGAGTCTGAATTATTTTTTTCTTAAATTTAAAAGTAAACAAATTATTTTGAGAGTACGACACGAATTATACAAATAAGCTTTTACTCTATATAGTGTCAGACTAATTTTTACTAATTAACTCAATGCAATTTTTTAATATCCTAAAATTAAAAAGCATTTTACTATTTATTGATTGAGTTTAAAAACGCTCATATGCAAAAATGCTAATAACTATTCAATTTAAATTGTTTTTAAATTAATGTGATTTAAAATGGTATTCTTGGAGATATATTGTATTAAAATAGTATTCTTGTAAAAATTGTTACATCAAAAATGTATTTTTAATTCCTGATTTTATTCCCGATTTTTTACGTTTTAACCTCCCGATTCCCGACCAATTTTAGTCATTTTAACTCCCGAAATATCCTAGCTCTGACTATTGCTAATCTCTATATATTACAAGGAATATAAATGTATTTGTTGCAAATCGCTAAGTACAATCTATAAGTTTCACAAAATAAATAAAAATTATAATTATATACCGGAGAAACTTAAGGATTCGGGGAATTCTTAAAATGCAAAAATAAAATCACTAAAACAGAAAAATATTTAGTCCAATGATTACGTTTTATTAAATTACTTTTATTTGGTCAATTGTCAGTTATTTG